>VWYH01005887.1:727397-824476 GCA_013399365.1 Pampusana beccarii
AAAAAAAAAAAGAGAAAAAAATCCTCTTGTTTCCTCTCATGCAGGCCAAACATGGCAAAGCACCAGGGGAATTCTGAATGGAATCAATTGCACTTGTTACTAACTGAGTTTTCTTTTATTCTTATATTACCAAGGCTTGGATATTCAGCTGCAAGCAATTATAATGAAGAGTTACTGAGTAATGGTTTCCAGATTGCTCCATGATGGGGCATTAATTGAAAGGGACAATTTAAGAGCTTAGGCCATGTAAATGCATTTCTTATTCTGTCAGATTGAGAAATTTCTGTGTACAAGAGGCTGAAATGCTCAAAACTGATAAAGACTTAATAGTAGCCACTTAAGCGAACATTTGGAAAAGGGATTTTACATTTAAGGAATCAAGAATAATTAAAATAAAGTAGAGAGTCAGGGTTTTATGAAGGAGTCAGAATATGAATGTTATCAGCAGCCTTATATGTTCTTACTGGAGTTACACCAAATTTGCACAGAGAAAGATGACAGAAGGGTTTGGCTCCTTATCTTGCTGTCTGATCTCACTTCAATCCTTGACTCTCCCAAGTGAAAGACCCTATTGAGTCTGAAGAATCAAAGGCAAAATTCTCTATAAAGTTAGCAGGATGAGTTCAGAAGAATAATGTTGCATTGCTGGATATCTGCCCTTTTCTAAATGCCAGTTAGAGAAAGTACTTCCATACCAGGGAGGTGATTCCTAATATAACAATTGGCTTCAAGTATAACAGTGGATAAATGAGATTTTTAATTCTACCATAGCCAAGCAAACACAAATGAAAAATATCCCTTGGAATATACTGGTAAAATCTGGGGTTGTCTGTTGCAGTGAAGGGATGAAGCCCTGGAATTTTCAGGCTGTCCAAGCAATACTATTTTCAGTATGATATAACTGATGTTTCACAGGTTTTGTGTAACTGTGTCTCTGCACTTAACTATGAAAACATACTTTTTTTTTTAATTTATTTTTTTTATTTCAATCAATATTCTATTGCCCTGGTAATTGCTACAGATAATACAAATGAAAAATGCATTTCACCCTGGTTTCAGTGAGTCTTTCTAGTTCTTCCGTTAATTTATATTAAACCAAAAATGGCTACTATTCAAGAGAAATTTTTCCTTTCCTAAAATGCCAAGCCATTTATAGGAATAATTCTGGGAAGAAAGAAGGGGAAGAGAGTTTATGTGTCAGGGTTCTGCCATTATCTAGCTTGAACAGATGGAAGCTCAGCCACTTGTGATTAAATCACGGGAATGAAGACGGACATCGCTGAAATGGTGGTCAGTCATTTGCTCAATCCTACACAAAGAGCAGCCCCCCTGAAGCAAGCCACAGCCTGCCGGAGAGCTATCACCAAGATGCCTGGGGCTGAAAATATAAACACCTTCAGAGTGGGTGGTCAGCTCGGGTCAGGCTTAGGGTTGATTCGCAGGCTCTAAATTAATCTGTAAAATGGGACGTTTCTAGACTGCAGTCTGAGGAGGAGGGAAGCACGGTGTGGGCCAGTTATTGGGCTCTTACAAATGAGCAGGCCAGGCAAGAGCCTGCATGTCACCATCTGACACAAAAGCAAAATGAAACGAGGGCAGAAGTGAAATATTGATTCTGCTCAACCACGTGGCAAAATCCTCTGGGCTTCCCTGGAGCACCTCTTCCTTGAACCCCCTTCCCCTCCACTGCCGCATGCCACTGCTCACCTTCTCCTGCCACCAACCTGCAGAGACTGTGGCTGGCTACGTGGAGCCCTTGGGGACCAGCACTACCCGCCCCCCGCCCCACGGTCCTGGAACCTCGGTCATGCAGCTGGTGGTTGCCAGCTGGCTGCTTTTCTCTAGACTACCCTCAAGGTGTGATTCAAAACTGGGTTGGGATGGCATCCAATCCACCTTTAGACCTGGCATGATAAAAAGTTAGGAGGATCCTCCAGAAGAAAAGCCTTGTGAGTGCAGTGAGGCATCTACCTGCCCTAAAGCGTGCAGAATCCTGGCAGGGGCCGGAACTGTTTGTAGGTACAGCTGAAGCACAAGATACCCAACAAAATGGCCTTGTTTTTCCCACATGATTTGCCTGTGCCAGGTGCTGGAAGAGCAGAGAGGGGCTGGAAAGGATGGCTAAGTGGTAACTGCCAGGAACACAAGAGACCGGGACCATTCCCCTGCCAGGAACAAAAATAATCTCTCCACATCTCTCCCGATTGCCCAGCCTGGCTGTCCCACCTCAGGACCTCCACCCTAGCTCTGCTGCTTCCCTTCTTCCTCCCAGCTCCTCATCCTCAGGATGACAAAACCCACGGTTGCCTGCACTGCTGGGGAGCCCTGAGCCAGCACTGTGGGAGATGCACACAGAGGCCTTGTGAAAGCCCAGCATGGTAGACAAAAAAACCCACCACGTCTGCCATCCCCCCAGTGCATCCAGGTCTCTGCACCAGGGTGTGCACCAAGGAGGCACCCTGGGGACAGGTGGCTGCGGATTTGGCCTTTTTGGCTACTCTGCCTCTCCCCCTGGCACTGGCAGTCCCTGGCACAGCAGAGGTGCAGAGAGCCATGCTGAGAAACCACAGAAGCTGTGGGAGAAATGTCTGGGAAACGGAGGACTTAGCCAGGGTGGCCTTGTTTGGGGGTCAAAAGAAAAAGGCACTATGATTAATGAAATACGTCTTGATTCAGTTAATACCCCCAGAAGAAAATGTGTGCAATGCTACTTCACAGGAGCCACAGGAAAGTAGGCCACTGCAGAATAGGAAATTTAGGTAAGGCTTTCCCCACTCCCCTCAAAAATCAGGTATTTGTGTTCAGTTGGAGGGCTTCTCTTTAAATCAATGCCACTGCTTTCTTCATTGGCTAATAAACTTACACCTGGAATTGCTCTGGTCTACAACCAGTCAGAAAGTCATCCAACAATCCCACACATACAGAAAATAAATGAAAATATTTTTTCTGTATTATTATTAAAAGCAGAGAAAAACATTATTTGGGAATATATAATAACATCATTTAAAATAGCTTGTGGGAGACTAGAGGCTGCGGGGGAGGGCTGTTATTGTTTATCGGTTTAAGTTTCCCCCCCAAGTCCAACTCTACTTTGAAATGTAACACGTCATTAAGGAATTTGTAGTTACAAAGTACAGACACTTGCTCCTGACAGTAAGCATGACCACTTCTGTTAACAGAGTGAAACCATAACCACTCCCTCCACCTTGCTCCTACTCCAAAACAGCAAAAATCCTGATTAACAGCCAGGATAAATATGGCAGCCAACCAAAACACTATCCAACGTGCAGTTTGGTCAAGCTATAAAACTGCCAGCAAAAAACCCAGAAGCAAAGCTTGACGCTGAATTTTAAGTTTAGAATAATAGTCTGACCCAAAGAAATATGAATCTGATAACCGCTAAGGAAGGAGTCTGGGATTTTCACTAGTCACTTGCATGGAGGGGGTGGTGTTGCTGGTGGGAGGCGGGATGCAAAATAGCACAGTGGTGAAATGTAAAAAGGGGCAGAATGGTTCAAATCCTGCGAAGGAAAAGGTGGGGGGGGGAAGTGTATTTGTTTTTAAAGGCAATTTTACATTAAGTCACACAAGCGGTTGAAAGACCCACTGTTCTTGCAAGTTCTAGTCTGGTTTGCTCTGATGCAGTATAAAAGTTCTTCTGTTTGTGTAATGGGAACGAGTGTACCCTCAGCGCCTGTGGAAACTAATGGACTGTACACAAAGGCATTTTTCCTTCAACTCCTCAAACTTTTATTTTTATTTTTTAAGGAAAAGCTGTGACCCCATCATATCACAGAAAGTCAAATGCCTCAAGGCAAATCAAATGATTAGAAGGATATTTGCTTTGCTTTAAAAATTTCACTCACCAAAAAAAAACAACGAAAACAAAACAAAGAAAACTAACAACCAAACAAAAAAAACCCCCCACACCAGCCTCAAATCTTCAAAAAACTTGGAGGTGGTTTACTTGTTTTTTCTGGCTGAAAAGATTGTTGCATAGTTGGCCCTTGTGCATCTTGACTTTGTTACACCCAGGTTTTAGTCATGCTTAGCCTTTCTGAAAAATAATAGTAGTAATAACAGCAGTGGCAGATTTAACCACAAGCAGACGGGACGTTGCCTCATGGCTCCTTCTCTGTAACGAGCATAGTTTATTTTGGTTGCTATTTTCTGCTCTGCGAAGGGCTTGAAAGCACTTATACACAACTTCTGGCAGCAGTCTCACACCTGAATGGTATTTATAATGTAGCCAAATACAAATTGCTCACCTAGGCAGGATTAAACCACTCATTGTCTACCCATTGCATGTGCGTGTATAGAAGTGTAAATGGAAGTGCAGATGTTGATTTTCTATGCATCTGCACATCTTTCATACGGTTGTAACACTCTAGTGATAGGGAGTGTGATTATTATCTGTGATTTTTGCAGTGAACCAGAGAAGTCCTCTCTTCTTCGTATTACACAGCATCATGCCAGACTGTTTATGCACAATTTCCTAAAGCCCTAAAAATCAGCTCTGGTGTTTAAAGGCCAATGCAAAAGCTGCTTTTAGTGGATAGAAGCTGACAAAATCTTTTTATTAAGGCTCCTTAGCTGTATTTTGAAGGTCTGTTAAAAAACAAAATGCATTCACACTTAATTAGTGAGATTTTTACTTGAAGAAATAAAAGGAGGGGAGAAACAGTAATACAGTGTATAAAGGAAAAAAATCAGATCAAGTTCTTTTTTTGTGTATGATTGATATTTCTTGTAGTTTCTTTCCCTTATAAAACCAGACCTCACTGGATGCTCAGCAAGAGCAAGCTAGGAGCTAACAAGTTATGTCTGATAACGTGCTGCGTGCAGTTGTGCTGATGCACAGTGGATTTGTGCAGTTAAAAGGAACCATTAGCTCCCTCTCTCCTCAGAGATCCTCAAAACCAGTTTTAAACAGATCCCTAGACTTCTGAAAATGCCATTACTTGATGACTGGGTGCTAGATGACAGTACCTGTAGAGCCTCTGTTTGCCTTACAGCATCTGTTCTGTAAGTGCAGGGGTAACGGCACTCAAAACCACATAGGCTACTGTATTTGGATTTGCTGGATACAATCTGAATATCCAGAGGTCTCTGTGTAACCCCTCATGGTACTCAGTCATGCTAAACAATTCCATTTTTATAGAAAATGTATTAAAACCTGTTCAACATCATTTTCAAAGCCATCTTATGGAGTTTAACAAAATCCCACTATGGACTGTTCCACGTTAGTTTACAAATCCTGTTCATCCTCTACTTAATGCCACAGTATTTTTCAATAAAGTGATAGGCAGCTGTTTCTGTGCCAATACAGTCTCCTAAGTGGACATTTCACAGCTTTACAGATGCAACAGGAATTTAAGCTGTAGAAGATGCTACTGCAGTGCTTCTGACAAAACCCTCTCTCTAGTAACTGCAGTCACCACAGGCAACACTCCAGGAAAAGTGAGAAATGAAGGAAAAAGTGGAATATGTCCCAGGAAGATGGTTTGTTTCCAGGGCGTCATCTGGCACCGCGCTACTCCCCTAGCCTGTCACAGAGCGCAGGAAAAACAAATGAAATCCTGGGAGCCATGTCATGATGTTGCACTATCTTGTTTTCCTATCAAACTCTGCTCTCAAGCCCACAAACGCTTTGTGGGAATGATGACTTTTCCTGGAACATCTGGATCCCACTGAAGGCTTTCAGAGCGGAGCTGTGACAAATACACTATTGACACTGGCAGCTACAGAGAAGTGAACATGTTTCTGTTAGAGGGCTGCTGGAGATGATCAACATGATAAATTGTTTCTCATCCCAAAACAGAAAGAAAGAAGACTTTGGGTGAATGCTCTGTTCTTTCTTGTCAACAGAGGAAAGGCATTACACGAAAAGACTATGAATATCATGGACTAATAAAAATAAAATAACAATTATGATAAAAATGTGTGTGTCTGTCCAGTCATGCTTTGGCAGTGAGGTTACTAAGGCAGCAGAGACAGTCAACAGGCATGGTCAAGGTTGGGGCAACATGCAGCAGGTGCCTGTGACCCAGCTACACGTGTTCCTTAGCAGCTGTGGAACATCTCCAAGATGCAGATGTTCACCATCATTCTGCAAGAGTTAGGTGAGAGTAAATCCAAAGATTTGCAGAAATCTTAGAGTATGTCTCTGACCCCACAAAAAGGTTTTCCCACACCATCATCTGTTCAGCTAGGCTGTTTGTTCTGAGTAAATTTACCCCTTATTGTTTCAGGGACAAAAGTTAAGAACGGTATTTTAATTTTAAAAGCAGTTTGGAAAAATATCTCCACTAGTATATATAACTGCAGTCAGCAGGGGCACTAATTATATTAACAGTAAGTGAAAAGCTTTCTTGGAAAACATCTGTGGATGACAGTCATTCCACCCCCGACCCCCCCGAAAACCTGACACTTGGATGGCTACTTATCAAATATAGCCCAAAGCAGCTGCAAACCAGATAGGCTGAGTTGAATGTGAGCTTCTGCTGAACCTACTGGAAACTCTGTCACTTGACAATTGCCTGACTAAAGGTAATTTTATAGGGGGAGCTGCCAGCCCATGTACACTTCACACACCAGCTACCCTGGGACAACCCTTGCGAAAAGTGCAGCATCTGAAAATCCCACCAAACCCTCCATGTCACTGGGATTTACATAATTATTAGCATGGTCTTCCCTTGAGCATAATAAGATAGGACTTTGTATGAATGCACACCTTCACTCTCTCTAACTCCTACACAGGGCACACAGCCATGACAAGACCTTGCATCTGTAAGTAAGGAGGTAGAGCTCTGCCTGGGGCTCCAGAAAATACTTAGTGGCCTGGGTCTAATTTTCAAGCTCCCTACCCATACCAGGGGCTGTGTGTGGAGAAGTGCCACTGGAAGGTGATGGCAGAAGCTGCCTCTCACCTCCCTGTCCCCTACGGGGAAATGAATGTCTCAAGTGTTGGGAATTAATATATTGGATATGGGTCATCCCACAGACCCCTGACTTGTGCTTGGCCTTGGAGCTTTTGTGTTTTACAGAACAGCGTAACAGAAGCCTAGAGTATCCCATATTCCCCCTTAAATCACATAATATATCTCTTTAAACCACATAATCCACCAAAAACATTAGTAGGATCATTCAGAGACAGCTAGAAAGGCCAGAATTAGCTAGTGAGTGCTGGGGTCTGATCCTGGGCCTGGGGGACAGTCTCTGCTCTCCTCATGGTGTCCGGAGGCCCACTACGGGCTGTATTAAATACAACTGCGACAGCAAGGTCCGCTCTCACTCTTCTGCCTCGCTGCCATAACGAAGACTACATCTATTCGGACATGATAGTGTCCTTCCATAAGACACATCTCTGCTTTTTGGCTGACACATGCACAACATGTTCAGAGAGCAGAGAGGTGGGTGCAGAATTTATATGCCTCAGTTAGTGATACCCTTCACAGACCATGTAGAGCTTCCTAGGATGCCTTTAAAACAATTAGCCATGGTTCAAGCTTCTTGTTCCTCGTTTTGTTCCCCTTCAGAAGCATCCCTGAATCATTGACCAGAAGTTTTTCAGCTGCCATTGATCCTGACTGTGTTAGATGCAGGAAAAGACATACAGACATTTAATCTACATACATCTGTAAATCCACCTGCTGTCACTGAGAGTATCAATGTTTTGTTGACAAAAAGCAACAATGCATCAGGGCTCTTCCTTTCTTTCTTGCCTCCATTTTCTATTTTCTTTATAAAAAGCAGATCTTGTATCTCATATACACACCTGTATATGTTGATGATGGTTCTTTGTTTGCAGAAATACTCTTGCGTTGTGCTTTCTTGATAATACACACTTGCGGTACCATCCTTACTTAGCCCTCTAGACCACACCAATACCTCAGTTAAAGCAACTTTATCCCATAAATTGTGACAGAGTTAAAACAGGCCTCAGTGCTACCCATGTGTATTTCAGAGACTCCTGCAAGTACAGTGGTAGATTTAAACTTTTGCCTTGCAAAATCTCAGCCTTCATGAAATTTTTCATTCCAAATCTTTCACCAGAAAATCCGAATTTGATCATGTATTTTAGTAGGTGACGACACAACTTGAGTGATGTAGCTCTCCAACGTGAAAATAGTGCAATAAAATAAAATAAAAATAAAAAAGCTTGCTATGGTGCTTTATTCCACCCATGGAGAATAATACATTAGAGATTTGCTTGCCCTGTTTTTTACTAGGACTGTTGGTTGGTGTCTTACGGATAAGAGATTTATCAATTTCGCTATGTCAAACATTTTTTCTTGTATTTAAAAAAAAAAAAAGAGCTTTTTCAGCACCTGAGTTCATGAAGACCTAGTGAAATTTTATGAGAGACAAAAAGCGTGTGCAAAGATGTTAACAAAATAACTCCATATGAAATCACATATGTCTACCACTGGACTTAGACGTTTATTAATGCACAGACATGAACAAGACCCCAGTGGTGCACCTAGGGGTGCAAAGCACCCGTAGACCAGAATCAACAAAGATACACAACTCTCAGAGTGCCCTAGGTCACTCAGTCACTTTCTGTTAGGTAGAAATAATGATTTTTTTATAAATAAATGAGAATGACCAGCATGGCTTCTTCTGATAATATAACATCTAGAACGTCCAGTGTGCAACCCAGGCATGCCCGTACTTCATCTTCCTTTAGGAGACACCTGTCCAGACAAGCTTCAGAAATATTTTTTGAAAAAAATCATAAACTGCTTTGGAAATTTATTCCAAATGCAGGCATTCTTATGCTATACCTCTCTGTTAAGATCAGCAATGACCCTTCCAAACTGAGATTTCCCTTCTATAAATTTAATTTCAGGAACAATTAAGACCATACCAAAACTCTCCAGGCTCTTCCATACCTGTATAGGAGAACTGCAGCCAACAAGGTCAGTCTGGCCCTACAGCTGTTTATAAGAATTATATCAGCCAACGAGGGAAGGGGAAAGATACCATGCAACTAAAACGCACCCACTCTACTGTGAATGGAAATACCCAGACGACTACTCACAGGGATCTGTTTGTACACAAACCATGAGCCCTGCTTGCACAACGTGTTTGCCAAGGACCTGCAAAGAGTGGATCGCCAAGTGCAAACTGAAGTCTATTTTGTCAGCGTTTGTGAAGCGAGACCTACCTATAGTAGATGAAACATTCCTCACAAAAGACTCAGCATGCTGTGATTACAGATCACCTCATTCCAAGCATTAAACCAGAGAGCACCAGGGACCGTTTCAGTCATGCTTTATCCAATCTGCTCAACTGACACAGGATTTGCAAAATTTGCTTTACAGTCTTGACATGCCAATAAAGCACTTTCAACTTTGGCTCCATCCCAACCCCAGTGCTAGTTATCTGATACGCTGCATGGAGTCTTTTTCTTCCTCACACACTTTTCATTCCTGCATAAGCTTTAACTAACCTCTTCATTAAATTAGGAGTTTGGAGAGCTTTCTCTTTTAAACCTTGGAGTCTCCAGGTTGTTTAACAAGTGCTCTACACTTGACAGCACCTTTTTGACAGCTTCAGCTTACAAAGACATGACACTAAACCACTGGATTTACTTAGTTTGTTCCATTCATTTCAAGATCATTTAATCAAGTTTGGCAAAAACATCTGAGAAATAAATTTACCAGGAGACACATACAAGGCAAGCAATTCACATTCTGCAGCTTATTTACAAGTTACTCCAGAACAGTAGCCAGCTAACTTCTATCTAATCCCTAATAAAGTTGTTTTTTCTCCCTCCCATCAAAAAACTAGCACTCTGACCTTAATGAAAAGTGATGGATTAATGTTACACATGCTGTTCTTAAAACTCAGTCACCCTCTGCTATGACAGCAGGATTAGAAGGGAAAGTATGGACTGAAGGCACCCAGCAGATTCAGTGATTTAATTGTCTGAGCTTCTGGTGTGCAGGCTTAACTTTGGCTTAAATAATGTCTTTTTTTCTGTCAAAAGAAGTCTGTTTGAAATTAATTCCTTTTACTGAAGCCCCAAGTAGAACACTTTCCGTTTTTAAGGTACTTTGTACATGACAGGGGTGTTTGTTTGCCTTAGTGCTCCTAAAACATTATTCTGAAGCTGTTTGCTGTGGCTGCCTTCTGCATCTTGTTTTCGAGATGTCTTGATCAATTAGTGCAATGTCACAGTTACATGTAGCTATTCTATCTCCAGCTGCAAGCTGTTAATAACAAACTTACCCACAGGACAAACCTGCCATATGGTTGATGGTCAAGCAAGGCTAAAATATGCATTAGGAAAAAAATGCAACTGTCAAAATGAAGCTGGACATGGCTTATTGGATTTGATGTGGGCATCTGACAGCAATGTTTCTTTTAGCAACATTCTGTATTGCAGGTCAGGAATCTGCCTACTGTGGAATATTTTTCATAGGAAGATGAGAAGAGAAAAAAAAAAAAGCAAGGAAACATTTGTGAAATGGAGAATACAGGATAGGTTAGTGGTGGCTGATTTTTTTTCCAAGGAGGGAGTGTTGATTCAAGGGGGGTTTTTTTGTAAAAATGATTTGATAAAGAAAGCCTTGTTAAATTTTTTTTTTCACAATCAAGGAAGATCAGATCCATATAAGAAAAAGAAAAAAAAAGAGGGTTTTTTCTTGCAGATATAAAGAAATTGGACTGTCACATGAAACACGAGCTATAGAAGAAAATATGCAAAGTCTATCTGGTGATAGTTATATTCCCAGATTATAATTTCTTTGTGCTAGGATAAAAGTCAGCATTTGGGTATTTTTTGTGACTCTTGACATCTATTCTAGTCACTCAACGAACGGCACTGGCTCAGTTTCTTGCTTCATTGATAACACCGGTGCAGCAAAAATTTTGACTAGCTTTATAAAAGCAGAAGGTACTGCAGCTGGGTTTGCCATGAAATAAGACAAGCCAAAGAATGACACGAAAGTAAAAGCGAGGCCTCCTCTTCAGTGGAGGCCTTTAAGTCCTTCCCCCTTGCCTCATCAAAGGTCACCTCCCAGTAACTCCAGTTCATTTACGAATTGGAGGGTGTGCAAACACTACTGCTGCTTTTATCAATGGGAGCAGAAAACAAACTAATTGCTATTCTAAGAGCAGTTGTGCAGTGAGGACCTTATTAAAAGTCCCATAGTCCTGTTTACATGTGTTAAGGCCTGATTTGATTAGCTGGTAATTAGAAACATACTGTTAATTATGCAATTTTAAAGGGATAACCGGGAGTCACAGTTCCTAGGAGAATTCTCCAATATATGGGAAAGCACTATTTTTTATCAGACTCTGCAACCACTTCTGCACGTGTTCAACTTTCACACATGGTGAGTGTGGTCTCTCTGACTTCCATGAGTCACTCCCAACCTCCTGAGCAGAAGAATACATCTTTCACATTTCAAACATCTTTTTACATTTCAAAGATGAATATGTTTTTGAAAGGAGTGGGCTTCAGATACCAAAAATCCCTTCCCAAATTCCAATTGTTTCTCCAGCTTTTCCAAGTATATTTCTCACATAGATGATTTCTCCATGTTATGGTAAACATAAAAAATAAGGGCACTCTTCCCTGGTAGTTTGGAGACATCAGGGAGTGATGTTCTCTCTCTCTCTCTCCATTCAGTATAGACTGATATTCAAACCAGACCAGGTATTCAGCCTCCTGTTTGCTGGGATGGTGGGGTGCTGTGTGTTCAAAAATGGTTTGGGTTTGTTTTTTTTTTCAGAGCAAACTTACAGTGAGGAGCTTATTATTCTGCAAAAAAATCATGAACTAGATAGTTTTATTTTTCTGAGCTCAAAATATTTTTGGTTGGAAATGAAGAGTATGGGTTAATCCAGGCCCTTCCTTTTCACAGTTTTAAAAATTTAGATGAAAAATCAAGGCTGTGGACTTAAACTGATTTTGAGCCCATACGCCACCAGCTATTTTTGTGGGTTATTCCTGAAGGACCTATATGTTAGAACATTGGGGTTTTTTTCCAGCTAGCTAAATTTGTACTGTGGCATAATCAGCAAAGAAAGCTCCCAATTAATAAGACAAGGGAAGCAATCAGCAAGAAAGGCCTCAGAGTCAGAGTTCAAAAAGAAGAAATAAACTGTTCACTAGACGGGGTAAAATAAGTCTTTTTGATGCGGTGCAAGGTACAAAGCCAAGAGCAAAGGAAGAAGAAAAATTAGGGGGATAGTGAGGCTTGAAAGGAGTGTAGAATATGAAGAGAGAAAATATTGTGTGAGGTGAAACCAGTGGAGTCGTAAGAACAGGGAATTAGCCCTAACTTATAGTATACATTTTTTTCTTGCTATTTCCAACAGAAGAAACATGCTTAGTTTGATCACAGAGTTAATTAAATTCACCAATTCTTAGTAACATATTTATGAACCATTACTTACATTAACAACAGCTCCATGTGCATACACAGTAACTGACTTGTAAATCACTGCTAGCTTATTGTTGCTTCATATTTTTTCATTATTTCATCCTACCTGTTTTCTTCTGAAGGGAGAGTGTGTCTGTAACACATCTGAATCTTCACGATAGCCCTAATTTAGGTGTTATGTATATACATTTCTGTGGCTTTCTAGGCCACCCATCTATTAAATGTCCTGCCACTTGGCTGTTTTACATGATGTCAGCTCGTGATCTGGCTTTTTTTACTCTGTTACCAAATCCCGACTTCTTAAAACATTAAATAAAATGTTTCTTTCAGGGCTAATTATTTTGGAGTGTGACAGAAACCAGGACCCATAAAGTTTGTTGACATAAAAAGAGTAGATGTGAAAATGAAAATGTATGCATGTCTACACTGAGCTCCTGAGCTAATGCATTGATATTCAGATCTTGACAGAAACTTGGCCTCCATCAGTCTTGAGACTGTTTAAGTGACAGGATGGCTGGCAGCACTCACCAGTGCTTGCAGGATGTACTAATATTTACAAGCAAAAGAAGGTCTCTGGCTTTGTTGAAATAACACCACTTTCTTAATTTGACTGCTGCTCCGTAGCAGACCTTAACAAACAGCTACCAAGGGAGGAGGTAAAGGACTGAGCTTTCATCAAATGCTAATGTTTACCTTAAACCAAAAAAGTCACAATTATATTAAACAGATTTCTGAGGGCGAAGTATAAATAATGATATCATTCTTCTGGAATATCATGCTCTGGATGACAATGTAAACACTAAGGAGTTCCAAAAGCAAAATGCAAAAATACAAAAAAAAAAAGAAATTATATTGGACAAGATTTCTTCACATAAACAGCCAAGAAATGCTTGCAAGTTGCCTGTCCGGTACTGAGGTGTACAATGCATGTGTTGTACGTGTATGGGGGCAGAGGTGGAAATGTATCTGGCATTTCCTTTTGGCTAGTTGTTAAGGTAGGGGAAATTGCAAAGTTTAAATTAATTTTCAACGTTAGATCCAAAGTCACCTGAAGCTTCAGAGCAATTTAACTTCAAACTTCCATTTCTGCTTAATTTTTTAAATAAGCAAGTAAAAGATACAGGATTAATGTAATTGTTTTACACTGATAACATTTCCATTCATCTGAAAGGATGCCAGTATTGCTTGGTGGATTGCTGTGGGATTTAGTCTGATATACTACTATCTGTGGTTTTAATACACATCTGTACTAAATAGATCAGTAATATATAAAATAAATGTTAATTATACATTGTTGTATATAAATGTTATCACTTCTCTAAAGAATTTGCATGACCTCTGTCAACAGAGTGATTCACAATTTGTAAAGCAACTGCTCTCTGCACAGCCCTGTGTAGTAAAAAAGTAAAAAGAAGAGAAACAAAGACTGTGGAGAATCTGCATAGGTTTGCCCAAGATCATACAGTAAAACGACAGCAACATGTGCAGATACATCTAGACTATAAGCAAATACATACACCACCCCAATGAATATCTGTGTGAAAACCAGCTCTGTAGAAATTAAAATGACGTTGCCTCTGACATTAGTGGACCAGCTTAATTTTGTACCCCACCATGCACACATAGGACCATTGAAGTCATTGGAATTCTGTCCACAGAAACTAGCATGAATTTGGCGTTTTGTGATCCAAAGGGCAATTTTACACTGAGAGCATTTGATTTTGATACACGTTAAGATGGAAAAAAACCCTCTGAAAGCGTACTTTTGCATTGATATATACCAACAGAAAATAAGAGGGATAACAACCAACAAAAACCCTACTCACAGTGTCTGCAAGGCTCCAGCACGCTGTGTATAATTGGAAACGTGCACTGCTAGATAAAATAATCAAACAAGTCTTCAGCTGCAGTTTATAGGTAAATAGGTTAAAAGAACTTTTGCTTCTCTGTGTGGGGAAATCAGACAGAGGAAGAGGCACAGCCCAGGCAAGGGAAGCGTGTGGTGCTGTACTGTAGAGCACTGTCCTAAATGTCCCCAATGAGAATTCCAGGAGCAGCACGACATCAAAGGGTACCTTGTCTTCCATATTTCCACTTACAGCCAGGCAGCTAGGCTCTTCTGAGCCATGTGTAGCCAGAAGTTCTCATCTTTTATCCCAGTGTTCAGGTTCTAATGCTTCCTCTGCTGGGGAAAAAAGAAAAAAANGGAAAGGATGTGATCTCAATGTGATCTCAAGTGTCAAGGTGTTCAGCCAAACGCAGTGAAACGCACAGCTTGAGGAATGAAATAATGAAGCTATCATGGCTACTGGGAGTGAGTTATTAGTCTCACTGGGTGTTGCCAACTATGAGTTACTGAAGTTTCATCCTCCAGGCAGAGGTAACTTTAGATTCCAAACCTTCAATGCCATATAATAAGTGACCCCAACCTTTGGCATGTATACTCAACACTAACTATGCATTTGCTTCCTTGTGCACTTAGGCAGTTTTCAGATACCATGTGTCTAATTTTGATGCCAGGTTTTTTTCTATTTTCCTCTGATAATTGGGAGTAGCTTCAATGCAAAATGCTATGAAATTGTGAAATCTGTTAAACCTTTGGAAAACCACCTCCAGGGAAGTCTTTGACATTCCGTTGTATTAATATTTTAGAAGGCTACTTGTGGGTAGGCAGAGGAGAGTGTTTTGGCACTAGCAACACCTGCACAAGTGAATATGACACAAATGCTGCACACAGGGACAAAGACATCAGCATAGCAAAATATCACTGTATCACCAAGATCTCTGGAAAGCAGATCATTTTCAGGCAGGTATGCCTGAATTTAGATGTTTAAGTCTCTCAACTTTGAAGCTGTGAAACAGGACAAGAAAAGCTGTGAAACAGGACAACTTCCGGTGAATATTAAAGACCTTGTGAAACTGAGAGCTCTGTAAACATAATGACATATTTGAGTTTTCTTTATGTTTTCCTGCTCATATTTTCAAGCAGATTTTTTTTAGCTTGCGCCTTATTTGGGGTCAACATAGTGAGCTTTTATTCCTTTCCAGGAGAGCCCTGGCAGAAAATACTACAACATGAATTTAAAAGGGACTTTAACACCTGGACTTTCAGCAGTCTTTTTCTCTGTAACTCTAGCTCTTTCCATCATAGGATTACAACAGCTATAGTTCTGAGAAAGACTCACTTTTTCCCTTCTGCTTTTTTAATGTAATTCCAAGCCAAATCCCGTGACACTGTGAAGCACCTACAGTTCCTATGGATTTCAGCGTAGAAATACATTCTCAGTATTTCTTAATATTTCAGAGTTAATTTTGGAAACTTGGAAGTTTGAAGATCAAGAATTAATATTCAGTTTTCTACTAGCCTAAACCAACCCTGGAACCAAAAAGGCCCTTCTTGTTTGCACGGCTTTATTCTAAGCTTCGATTAAAAGAATGATTGGGAAACTAAAAACCAATTCAAATGGTCCCACAAAGTCCATGGTTTTGAAGCTTGGCTGCTTCTATGAAATAAAGGAGGAGGAACTGTGTGAATATAAACCAGAGCCAGTAGATTGTGGGATTGGCATCAGCGGTCTGGCAGCACTGCCTTTCAGATGCAAAACATTTCAGTAAGAGTATGATTCCTCAATTGAAGTCCAGGACTTTGTAGGATGATGCTCTGTGTAAAAAGTGACTCTTATGAAACATCTTTTCCCTAGCTACAGTTATAAAAGTGCAAACTCAGTTAAGCCACACTGTTGTTAATTATTAAAAAGCTGACCTGGTTCCTTGAGGACTATCCTGAGGGCACGGCTGCTTCCATACTCTGGGTTGTTTGGCTGTATGTTAGGGCACAAAGCTACAGCAGCTTTTCAGCCCAAGGCACCTCATCCATGCCATGGGTGCTGCTGTGTCCATGCAGAAATGACACTGTGGTGGCTGCAGGACAGTGCAAGGAGTTGTCAAGGCCTGCACTCGGACCAAGCTATAAAGTGCCCCCATGCAACTTGGATTTTCTAACACACGTTCAGTAGAGAATGTGAACGTTGGTCTGAAAAAAAATCTAGACAAAAAATGTTTATAAGTAGCCTTTTAAAACTTCGTGAAGCTTAAATTGTGACAGATGCTTTTAAATATGCTCCATCTACACAGACACTTCCAAAGGAAAAAAACAAGACTACCCTTCTGCTTTTTATCCTCAGCAAAGACCAAGTGTTGCCATCTCTTCATCCTCAAACATTTAATTTGGGTTGGAAAGGAAAAAACAATTTAAAAATCCCATGAGTAAAAAGGCAAGGAGTATAGATTTCAATTTTATTGCCATTAAAACTTTTATGCCCGAAACTGAAATATATGAGTGTTCATAGAGCTCCATGCTTGGTGATATTTATTGGACAGATAGATCTCTGTTTATAGAAACATTGTTTTAATGGTTCAAACATTGAATTGCAAAAATTATTCATTTTTGAGTGATCCAAATAGATCATTCTGCATTCTAATAAAATGTTGAATACTGGCTATAAAATAGATTATAGTGGTAATGTGTCTTATAGGATCTGATGATCCGAACTTGTTTTCATAAATGTCCTGGAGTTAAGCTTAATGCACCAAAGAGCTGTAACTCACCAGTGTGTAGTACCAGCTGGTACAATATGATAATCCTGTAGCAACAGCAAAGGACCACAGAGATTGGTCTCCTAAGCCATGAATATAGGCTGTAGTTGACAGGATGCTTCTCTACATACAAGTCTAGCTTCCAAACGTGTTATTGAAAATAAAGAAAACTGGGTATGATTAAAACAAAAAAAAACTCAAACCTTTCCCCAAAGCAATTGACAGTAGAACCAAAGCTTTAACTCTTCATACTTATCTTCCTAAAGAAACTGAAAACCTTTCACTGGAGACTTTTTCTTCCATGTCTTTATATCTTCCTTCCTGCAACTCCCATCCCAAGCCTGACATCGTATGACTGCTGCACCCTGTCTGTTCTTTAGTATCAGCCTTGTACTTGCAACAAGTTTAGGAACATGCTTTGCATTTGACAACAGAATTTGTTTTAGTCTTAATTTAATAGCATACCTTCATAAAAGTCTTGGATTTTCATCTAATTTAAAAGAGACATTTATCTTTAAGCTTGTGCAGATGTAATGACAGATTTCTTTCTCCAAAGAGGTCAGCTACAAAACTGGCAACTCTAATAACATGCTTTGTTAAATTACTCTTCTATTTTCAGCCCACTGTTATGTCCTTTGTTTTATTTATCTGATGCCCATCTCCATGGAGTCAGAGCTGTCCACAGGATGATACACATGACTTTCCAGTAAGAAGGAGAAAGTCCTACACTCTCTTGTTGCCCTTCACCTGGGACATAAAATCAGTTGACTGAAAAAGGTTGTATAAAAGAGTGACATTTTGCAACAACCCTTCCTAAAAGTGGCCAAGTTTGTGCTTTCTTATGTTTTGCAGGGAATTAATTTGGAAAGTATGGAGCCACCACCAAGAAAATTCTTCCCCCAGCAACCAGACTCTGCAGATCTGGAGATGTCAAATTCAATGAGCACATGAGGCTGAGTGGGCTCTCCTTTGCTTGATTGTAAGGAGTTCCATCTGCCTTGTCTTAAATCTGACATGAGGGTTTCTGTGCCTTGTCATATGCCAGATTAATTACAGGACTGTGAATTTCAGGATAACATAGTCTTCAGCAGAGAGAACATTAATTTTGGTATGACAGGGAAAGTAACAAGACTACACAATGAACTTAGTGTTTTTAATACAAAATAAGAAATATAAAATTTTGTTAAAGTGAGTTCTCTCTTTAAGAAGTAAATACAGTTGGTAGCATCAACTTTAGCATTATTAAATCAGGAGGAGAGGATATCTTCTGTTCCCTTCTAACAGTCAGGATGACTCTCCTCAAAGTTCACTGTTTGCTCAAGATGTCCAATGTTGTTTTGAGAACGGTCAGAGTGGTTGAAAAAGGGGACCTTTTCTCCAAATTGTAAGTCTTGTTCTCTTTTCAAAGTTGAAAAGAAGTTTTAAGAAAAAAAAAAAAAAAAGTAGCGACAATGTAGAGACAAAGGGATTAATTAGAAAGAAAGACATTGCCCAGGCATCTTTTATAATAGTATCTTCCTCAGTGGCGTGATGAAGGGATTTCCTAAATTTCCTTAGCATAACTGGTTGCTTTTCGTCTATCACTAACCACTAGAGTTGTCTGCAAACTTGCCATTAAAACATTTTGACAAAGGTTTGGAGAGGACAGAGGCTTGGGGTTGTTTTTTCTTTTATTCCAACTCGTTCTTGCAGGCAGAACAGTTTATTCATAGATAGGCAATTTGCAAGTACAGCTGCTTAGTCCTTTGGAGAAGAAAAACATTAACAGAAACTTAGAAGCATTTTGCACATACAATTAGAAGTTAGGTTTTGCCTAGTTTGTTTGCAGATTATTTCCCCAAAAAGAGAAGTGGAGGGGATTCCCAGTAGGTAGCTAGGAGGAAGGTTTAGATTAGGAGTCCTGACCTTCCCCTCCTCTCCCTCACTGCAGATCCACCTTCGGGACACACTTTGCAGGGCAGGATTTACTGTTGGCATCAAATGCCTCTGCAGAGCTGCAATCCAGTGCAGAAAAAAATAGTGTGGAAAGGTGTCAGCTATCTTCAAGAAGTTTGCTTACCCCAGAGCTCTTTGATCAGCCTTCACAGTCCTTATCTATTTACAGGTTAATTACCGCTGACAAATATTGACAAAACAGGAGAAGAAATGCTTGCTGGCATTTTTGTGTCACCACCCAGTACTTGATATTACCATCTCAGCAGCAACTGCTTTGTCGCTATAAGGGAAAGCAAGAAAGTAGAGCTTCCACTGTCCCACTACGAAAGTAAATGGCCACTGGTTACGATGTGCTGTTCCAGATGGGAGGCTTGTTAACTTAATAGCAGGCATCTGGAGGAAACCTAAGGAACAGAGATGTTAATTATAGCTAAACTTAATAGCACAAACTGAGGTGAAAACAATTGCAGTTGTTCAAATCCAGCAGTAATCAGTTTAGTCCAGGAATAGGATATTATATGAAAGAGCCTCCTTCAATGGCACGAAATAAAAGCGAAGCTGTGGCCATAGCAATGAAAGAAAAGCAAAATCACCACCCAGCAGCGCTGCCTGTGGATGGCTGGCAGGATCTTTGACTAACCAGCACACGTCTTGTTCCAGGACTGGGGACTATCCATGCCCCTGCTCATATGTTTCCTAAACCGTAACATTCTGTTAACAAACACAAGGGAAGATGATAAACTGCATACAGGTCAAACTGTGCTTATTAAATGACTTGACTGTGATACTTTCACCTTTGTTCTGTGTGCATGACTGTGAGATGCCAGAGAAGTATTTGATATCAAAGGTGAGGAGGACAAACTTCTCTGGCTTCCTTAAATGCTTTCCTCATCTCCTCTTGCTTCCATTTACAGCATCTGAAACAGTTCTTTTGCCAGCGGTCAGGTTCAGCAGAAGCAAGGATGAATGTGAGTGCTGCTTCCTTCAGCTGCCTGTTCAACACTCTACTGTTTCTCCAGCTTCCAGCTTCCATTTCAGCTTCTCTTCACTTGCTTTGGATGCGTAATGAGAGGACAGTCTGTCTCTTCAGTTGTGAACGTTTTTGGGACCAGACAAAGGCTCCTTGGGTCTTTGTACAGCACTGAACACCAGAGGAGCCCGTGCTGGTTGTATGCACTGGGTTTTATATCGCTGGAAACAAACAAAAAAACAAACCAAAAGAAGAAATAAATACTTTTACAAATGGCTGTGTGTAAAGATCCTAGAGTACTGACATGGGCTGGGACCCTCATCCTCTCCATCTGTATCTTAGCTCGCTCTACCTGTGTTTTCCCTGTGGCCAGTCCAAGACAGAGGTATTCCGAGAGCTTGGACCTCAGGAAACCAAGTCTGTGGGCCCCAGGACTTCTCAGCAGGCCTTGTGGGATGCTTGGGTCCCTAACCTTGTGTACTAACTTCCCCCAGAGGCAATAAAATGCACTTTGCTTGCCAAGGAACATAATGGGCAGGTAGGGGTGGAAAATCCAGCATCAGAAAACCTGCCAAGGCAAAACTTGCCTGTCAGCTGTTGGCGGGCTAGAAGGAGTGAGAGTGTCTGAGAGACTGGGACCCTCATCGGTTTCTATCCTAGCACAGCCTCCAGACTGGATTTTGCTTTGCCTTCACAACCAGAATGTTCCTTTCAGGGAACAGGAAAAGGATTGAGACCGCACACTAAAATTCACGTTTTTTATGAGAAGCAGAAAATTGTTTCTGTCCTTGTGGTGATACAGCCTACATGGTACGTGCCTTTAAATCATAGGGGGATGAATCAAAAAGCAAGCTCTTCTCTGACATTTTTGGAAAGTTGAAATTCACACTGCCCTGTTGCAGCCCCTTTGTTCCGATTGTCCAGTGCCTGAACTGGAGCCAGTTACCTGCACCCCGTGTTTCCACCAGACCCTTTGCAGTACCAGAGCAGCACCTCCTGAGGCAGATGTGTGCTTGGAGGTTGAAGGGCACCCACAGAGAGAGATAATTTCTCATGGCGTTTTCCTTCCACAAAGAGCGAAAAAGGACCAGTCTGAATTTGGGAAGCAATAACTTTTAAAGCTAAATAAGACCTGCAGAGCTCCACTGCCTGAAAGCCATGGGAACTGCAGCACTATGAGCCACCTCGTAAATATATGAGCTGTCAGAGTAAGATATGAGTGAACTCTGAGCAGGCTGATGAACAAAACTTTTTTAATGCATGCCTACTAAGATGTGAAAACTGGTTTATTTCTTGTGCTTGCCCGTGCTATTGCCTCTGTCAAAGAAAACACACAAAATGTTGCAGCTACAAATCTTGACAAATCCACAGGATAATCTACTCATACACCTAACCACATGAAGCTTAGAGAAATAGTGCTACCAAAGTTCATGCTGGAATTACAGGCTTTATGGTGTTACAAATCGAAACATTAGGAATGTTGTGCTGAAGACAACTAGAGATCAATAAATACAAAACAGTAGACCATAATACATGCATACTATACTTAGCCTTTTCATATCAATACAGCATTAACATATTTTTATAATTTTAGTTATGAGCAAAACATCTTTGTAGCTGAGCGTTTTCATGTAATATATGGATTATGTGTTCTTTTCTAGGTTGTTTAAAATGTTGCCTTCTGAAGGTTCATTTTATCTCCAACACCCTGAAAAAGTTTTATTCCTATCTCTCAGTTGGGTTTCAAGGTTGGGGTTTTTTTGTTACTCAGAACCTAAATCTATATCCAGCATGGGTTTCATTGCAAGTATTCACTCAAAAAGAATGTAGAATATATTTGACTGTTTTTAATTCCAAGGCCCTTGTGTTTGTAACTATCAGTGATCCTCACTCAATTGAGGGCACATAAACCACTGAAGAATTTCTCAAGATGGAACAAATCTGTTTTGGTATTTGTTACAGGACAGAAAGTCTATTATTAAGGATATCTACTAATTCCTTCTATAAGATGCCATTTTCAATGGCTTAAATTCTCGATAAAATATAACCAGTTAAGCTGAAATTTTCTGTGCCAGGCTCACATTCAGATTTGTGTCTATGCATAAGTTTTATCCACAACAGTTTGCCCACCCTGCAAATAAAGCCATCGAAATGAGCTTGTTCTGGAACATTAAAAACCTCCAAAAATCCTTTCTATGAGAAGCTATTGCCCACCTAACTTTGGAGCAGGAAACCTAAGCATGTCAGGTCTGTCCTCTCTCTTAGGATGTGCCTTCTGAATGTCCTGTGAAAATTCCTGCAAATTTGGTACATCGTGAGATTTAGATGGTTGCTGTGTACACATACGCAGGCACGTCACAAGAAGAGCCAGAGGCCACGAGTGCAACTGCAAAGAGCAAGTTTTATTTTGGTTACCTCTCTACTGGGGGATCTCCGAAGTAGCACCTAAGCTGCCGTGCAGAGGTAACAAGCGGGGACGCAGGCGCTGCAGCGATTCAGCCCTGCTGGAAGATCACTGGGCCTGCTGAGCTCGCCTGTATTCCAAGGCTTCAGGCAGGTGCAGCCTCCCGCTCTTTCTCACAACAAAGCAGGAATCTCAGACATGGTGATAAGGTGCCTGGAGTTTCTCACAGGCCTGTGTTATCTAACACAGAGGTTCTACTCATCAAGCACACAAGATCAGTAAAACAAATAGTGTGATGTATGTGCTTTTTCTACAGACAGGTGCAAGTCACTTTGAGCGTATTTACATTTAACTAAACTCCTCGCCAATCTTGCACAGCATTCCCATACAGTTGCCAATCATACATGCTCAGGAGAGAGACAGTGATCAGCGGCAAAAACCGCAAAAAGTATACGTCCTCGCTAAGCCTGCTGCACCTCTCTGGCTCCACATGGAGCTGGATGCCCCCTCCAGACCCAGCTGGGAAGGGTGGGCAGAGGTGGGTTGTCCTGTGGAGGGTGGTGGGACTGAGCAGAGCAGCTGGTGGAGGGGGATATGGGGCCATGGCTGAGCCTGGCTTGGGCACCTCAAGAGCAGGGAGCAAAGGACCATGAGAGGTGAAAGGAAGCAGGAAGACCCAGAGAGTAGTGCTGGTGCTTCAGGTCAGGAGGAAACAGGGGGATGGGGCCACGTCTCGCTGGAGCTGAAATGGATCCCAAGGAGTCCTCTGCCTCTGCATTCCTCTGCTGTCAGCAAATACCTGTGAAAGCCATTAGCAAAGTACAGGGTTTTTTCTGGCCCTTCCAACTTCAGAGTGATTGAATTTGCAACTGTAATATCCTGGCATATCCCATTGGTACGTACACATATGTTGTGCAGATATACATACATACGTTTTGTATTTGAAATGCTACGAAAGCAGAAAGAGCGGGCATAGTTATGTAAACTATTTACTATGTGCCTCTGAACACATAGACAATCTGGGAAGACCAGAACTTTAACAACAAAAAAAAATAAGGTAAAGACAAATAAAATGGCATTATTTCTTTTCCATACAAGGATGTAACATTTTTGAACAGCATCATAGCACAATGACTGGAGTCCTACTCAAGCCACAGCTAATCAACCTCCCAGTGATACAGACCTCAGAAGAGGGCTTTTATAGTCCATCAGCTCCATGAACTAATGGTTGAATCCAAAATATCCCTGTCTTTGCAGCCCAGGCTTCTATATTACCAAAGTCTAAGGGATGCACGGGATTAATTTTAAAAGAAAGGCAGCAGGTTAGTAGGTTCAGCCATTCACAGAAAGACAAGCAATGCAATAGCTCCAAAAATCAAACATATGGCTGGAACCAACAAGCCCCAGAAAAAAACAACAGTTATTTTCTTAGCTTGAAAGAAAGCTCTTACTGGCTGACTGGCAAAGGACAATTTAAAAGGACTCAAATTTAGATCTTGCTCAAAAATAGGTTTACATAAAACAGAGATCAACAGAAAAACTTTAGAAGTTCATTTTAAACTTTAATTAGTTTGAATTTAAGAGATTACATTCCCATTTTTTGAACCCCAAGAGCAGAGCACACAATGAATAGGAAGTGAAATGACCAATTGAGTACCTGTAACAGAGCTAACAATACAGAAAAACACCAACATGTTTGGCATTAAGGTGCAGAAAAAGATACTCCTAAAATAAATTAATTGTATGTAAATCTTAATGGCATCAGACCCTTTTAATAACTAGAGAGCTGAAATTATAACAATGTGCAACTCTTAATATTTGCCAGGTACAAGCAACTCTTAATATTGTGGCAAGGGTTGGGGACCCACATCCCCACTCCACAGAATCCCAGTCCCTTCCCGCAGCTGGGTAAGCAGTGGTGCCTGAGGATGAATAACGTCTCCAATGAGATTGACCTGTATTTCTGATGGAGGCTTCTCAGGTTTTTAATTCAATATCACAGCTAATAGTGTTTGCTTGATTTTCCATCTTCGGTTCAAGTGCAGTTTGTGACAAATAGTGAAATAACTTGTTAAGTTATTTCTGGAGTGTTACCTGTATTAATTAACCATTCCTAGTCCTAATTTAACATCTCTTCTCCCTGATCAGATAGATGAGTTTAATTCACATTACAAGGAGTTGTACTTGTGAGCTTGACTCTTTCAGAGTGCACAACCTGCTAAAAGAAAATTCCAATAAACAGGACTGTAGTATTTTAGAGCATTTTAAATCTTTCTTTTTTGGGTCTCATAACACTTCCCTTCAGCAATATACCTAAAAATATTAAAGCTACCATAAAATTTATTAGCTGGCAATAGAGTATAAATGTATTCCTTCTCTTACTGCGTACAACCCTGCTACTCCCATGGTTGTTAATAAACAGTGTCCAATACCATATAAAATGTGCTTGATATGTTACTGCATTGTTGATTGTAATTTTTGTCAGCACCTTTGTGACTGGCAACGCATAATCATGTGTGTGTCTGGTTCCTGGCTGAGAAGAATGTAGTCAGATCTCTATATGTTCGGTTTAATTGCCTCTGTTCCTGGGCCTTGTTAAATGACTTAAGGAAACCTGATCTATTGATGTCTCGTCCCCTATAAAATCCATCACTTCCGATGCAAATGGTTGAGCATGTGAACTTAATTCACTTGGCATCAGTTACACTGGGAGTAAAATGCAGTTGGTAGAAAACAAATACCAACAGAATATAAATATAACCAAAGCAAATTCTGTTTAAAGTTTGAGTACACCTTCATGAGAAATTTTTATATTGTTCACAGTGGAGCAATTAAAAATTCCAATAGAAAAGCTTATTTTTATAAATATCAAAACAAGTTACCCTTGGTTAAAAGCTGAAAATAAATAGTAGTCCTTGTATACGTTTTATTTGATTCAATCAGTTGCCGAATCTTCATTTAGAAATGCCTAGGACAGGAAAGAGTGATCCAGTCACAACTTATTGCTGCCTAACGGGGTCACAGTCCATCAGTGAACTACAAGTAGGTGTAGAAGGAACACTTCAAGTGTTCGAAATAATGTTGTGGAAAACAGTTTAAGTCTTACAGAGTAGCCTAAAACAGTATTGAATAACTTCTGTCAGCCTCTAAAAACAATACTGACTAAAAATATAAAATTCTACAGAATTGCAAGAATGTCTTTAATAATGACCTATAGCTTTGCAAGTGCCGTATTATTTTACACCAACGGAAAAATAAGTGTCTGAGGCTTATTTAAAGATCCTTACATAGAGTGAAGGGAGAAAGCAATTGCCTAAGACCCTGGAAAGAAAAGCTATAATATCCTGGCTATTGCCTACTAAACTATTTTCATAGAATCATAGAATGATAAGGTAAGACAGGGAAAGATCTGTTGATCTGCCCATGAACATTTTTGTCCCTGAACTTGCACAACACTGGTTTCTTCACCACTGTAGAAGACCATAATTTGAATTAGCCCCTTAGAAATGTCTCTCTACCATTCTGAATCTACCTGGACTTTATTAAATTTAAAAAAAAAAANAAAAAAACCCAAATAAAACAAACCAAACAAAAAAACCCCAAACTTGCACAATCTTGATGGTCATCTTAGCAGCTCAGAAAATGGGGACAAATATTTTTACCAAGCATATAATGACAAAAATAAAAAGGGTACAACTCTGCTTTCGTTGATATGTAATGGCAAGGCTCCCATAACCTTTCAAGACCAACTAAATCCATATAGGCTTGCAATACCTGCCATCAAAAGCTTCTGTTTCAAGTTCTATTTCCTTCTCCAGCAGTGAACCTTGGTCCTTTTTCAAACACTTCTGTAGAAAAAACAGCATCTACTTTTTGAAGACATAGCTGGCCCTTGCTAGAGATTTTCGAAATGATTAGTCAGTTGTGTCTCTATCTTTAGGTAATGCAGACAGTCTCTTAAAATACAGAAGATAAAGAGGCAGCCAAGCCTCCTATGAAAAGAAACACACTCTCTTTTCCACCATCAGGTCACAGGTTCCCAGAAGACACTCCCCAGTAAAACTTGAAAAGCAACCCCAAATTCTCTGGGAAGAAATCTGTCATTACTCACTTGTAACCATGTTGAAGAGAAGTATTTTTAACATCTGGAATATTGGAAATGATTTATATCAAAATGTTTCAGTTCACTAGAATTACACAATAAGAAATCAAGTGTTTTTTGGTGGTCAGGAAAATTATAGAATTCCTTCCCATGATTCAGCTCAAATTGCAGATTTCTTTTAAGAAAATAAAGTTAATTTGTGTCCAGCTGTGGTATATCTGCATGAAGGGTTTATTGTGTACAATAATCTATGCCACATGCTTTGGCTATTGGAAAATTTGTTAGCAATTGTGAAGCTGATCTTCTTGTGAAATGCCTCAGCTTCTCCAGTGTAAAACCATAGAATCTGCCTTTTTGTTGTTCTACTCCATATGAAAATATCAAGATATTTGGCAATGGCATTTCCAGAATCACAAAACATCATATAAAAAATTATTTTTAAAAACCCATGAAAGAACCTATGTCTGCTGGCTTATATATCATCTTCTAGCCGAAAAGTGACTTTGCATACTCCTCAGAGTGAAGACTTTTTTGCCAGAAAGCTAGCATTATGAATGAGTTTTTGATGAAACTTTAACTGAGTGTTGCTAATGATCACCTGGAGTATACAAATAGTTTGCTGGTTTTTACAGTCCTGCATATTTTTTTTTTTCTTCCTTTCCATTTTGTTTACCACGGTTATTTCTCACTTAAGTAATCTGTTTGTTCCTGGTAACCACAGGACACCACTCTGCTTTGTAGAACTATGTGTCTTCAACAAATATTGAAAGCTAAAGTTTAATGGCTGAAATTAAAAACAGGGATGTATTTGGTATCTGAAAAGAAATTCCTGGGTCACCCCTGGGCCATTCTAGTAAAATAAAAATTAAAAAAAAAAAAAAAGAAGTGTCATAATCTTGGAAATTATGTACCATAGCTTAAACATGTATCTACTGGAGTCAAAGGAACAGAATGGGGTAACTTCCAGAAAGAATAATTACACGAAGATACGCCACGGTTCTTGGCCAAGAGCTAATGCAAGGAACAGCCACTTATATGATATCCATTAGTGAAAGGTTAGGAAAAAAAAATAAAAGAATGCTTATATTGAGTTAAAATGTAGATAGCAGATCCAGCTTTGGAGAACCGTTTTCTGACCCTACATCAGTCAGCTCTCCCTTCTCTATGGTCTGCTTTTTCACCCTAATGCATCCAACGAAAATCCTGGCTTCCCATATGAAGTCTTATCTCCTTGTTACTTCCTAATGTTTCTCTGTGGTGTTGTCTTCTCCCCCACCTGAAGCACACCTGATGCTTGTATCCACACAAAGTGTAATATCCCTCTAAGTTTTCTTAGTAAGCCTTCTTCTTGTAGGGGCTTGCAAGAGCAGAAGTAGGTGTTCATACCTAGGCTGTCCCTAGCCTCCTGTGTATGAGTACCAGACTCAATTACCTGCATGCAGTTACTGTATGAAGAGCAAAAGGCTCTTTCATCAACTTTTTCATCTTGCAGGTAGGTCAAAGAATGATTGTCTCCAGTCTGCTGCATGTATTGCTGTGTTTTCCTAAGAGATGTTCCCTTTATCTTAGATAAAGCAGCAACAGGAACTGCTCCTAAGCCTTGATATTTTTTCATCTGTTTCACAATGTGTCGGGTTGGTTCAAGCTCCTCAGCCGCTGAATACCACCGATCAGGACAGAATGGGCCTGTCATAGGGCAGCACTTGCTGGAAAGCAAGTGAGCACACCCAGACAGGACCCACAAAACAGAACAAGCAGGACGGATCTCCTTGTCTCCTGTGGGAGGTACAGTAAACTGACAGAAGAACAAGCCCTGCACTGCCATGTGCCCAGGTGGCTCTTCCCTGAGGCAGCAGCAGCACTGGTTTCAGGCTCCAGAAACACCACCTGTATCTGTTGTGCCCTTGGCGTGGAAGTGAGTGGGGACATCGTAACTTTGTGCTTATCGTCAGAAACCTTCAGAGCTATCGTCTCTCTAACTCCTTCATTACTGCCGGCGCTATTGCAAATTTTCTGTTGGCTCCCCACCCTTATAGAAACTGGATTGCTCCTTCAGGTAGTTAATTAAGACCTGCATTTCCCTGCATGATTTATAATCTCTGTAACAGCCTTTTGCCTGTTCAGAAGCTGTGTTTGTGACAGGCATAGCCTTACTGTGATCTCTCAGGACATTGCACCCTGTTACCTGCTCTCTCACATGTTTTCTTTTCGTGAGGCAGGTGGTGTTTGTTTGGCTTTCGTCTAGCAAATGTGGCTCAGTCCAGAGTTACTAGGAGCCTCTGATCATGCCCCTCTTGTTTTTCTCCCAAAAGCAAAGTTTACTTAGGTAGACTCTAGTAACCTCTACACCATCACAAATCTGCTGCATTTCCCAGTGAGCTGCCATAGGTGCCACGTACAATCTGACCAGTAGGCAGTGGAAATAGTTTCTTTTGCACATATAAGGTGTTAAATCTGAACAAAAGTGTTCTGTGTTTCTCCTAAGGAGAGTGCCAGAACCCTGCTGATGCATCACAAGTAAAAAAATATTTGGTTTTAGTAAGGTGTCCACTCAGAAGTAATGGAATATGATCCTTTCACACATTGAATTTCTTCCATTGAGCTTATACCTAAGCAAGGGAATGTGCCCTTTTTGTATCTTGACCAGTATCTGGTGGTTTTAGTTACAGCTGTGAGACCAGAAGCCAACCCACCTCTTCCGCAGTGCAAAAGGAATTTGTCTTCAGACTTGAGTTGTGGAAAGTTTGTAGTCTTCCAGCTCCTATTTCTGAGTTTCTGCCACCATTAAAAGACAGGCTTCATCTTTTCCCCTTTCCTCAGAAAATGTGGTCTCTGCCTTTCCAGGTGACTGAGATTTTTTTACTGTGATCAAAAACGAGATATGCTTTTACTCCATTGGTGGATGCATCTTATCTTGCTATAATTAAAGATGTTGCAGGTGTCTTTTCTTCCTGCTTGTGACATACCAATACACTCAGCTGACATACTGCCACTCCACGTAGAAACGATGACTGCTCCAAGTCTTATATTCTACCTTCTGTTGGCTTCACTGCCAAAGAAGCACCGAAGGAGTGATTGTATCACTCTTTCTAGCAACAAGCCAGATCATGTTCCTGTGTCAGGCTCCAACTAAACAAGAAGACCTTTTGTTTGTGCTTGATGGTCCATTCATTTTCTGTTATGAAACTGTACTCAAGGCAGTAACCCTGCTGTTGCTTGGTTTCATATGCACACTCCTTACAACCTATTGCAAAATGAGGTAATCTTCTCCCCTGCTTTGCCTTGTGCTTTTTGCCACAGCTCATGAAGACCAACATGCATTCTATCTAACTCTGCTTGACTTACTTTTGCTTTTCTACTTCAAATCTTCTATCTCACCCAATTCTCAATCGTTTATCATCTCCATAGTGTGAGCACTGTCTGCTCCTCATAAGTCTCATTTTAGACCCAGGAGAGATTTTTGTCTGTTGTACTCAAAACTTATCTCCAGAGCTTGTGACCTACTGCTCCTTCAGCTTTTCCTCTTTGCTGCCCTGGCCAGAGAGAAGTGCACAAGGGGAACAGACAGCCCTTGGGGGA
Source organism: Pampusana beccarii (assembly GCA_013399365.1). Classification (NCBI taxonomy): domain Eukaryota; kingdom Metazoa; phylum Chordata; class Aves; order Columbiformes; family Columbidae; genus Pampusana; species Pampusana beccarii. Next base: position 757,382 of record VWYH01005887.1, read on the forward strand.
ATATGGCAGGGGGAAGAAAGTAAAAATCCCTCCTGGCTCTACACCTGCAGTGCACTTCACCATGTACATGAGCAGAGACAGGAGCAGAGAGGTGAGAAAGGCAGCAGAGATGGTGGATGTCACCATCAGCAAAACTCCCTGAAGCCTTCTCTGATGTTTAATTTCCAAAAGATGAGCTGCAGTTCTACTCTGATGTTGAAGAGCTCATTACTGTTTGTTATTTAGGCCATGGTGAGTGGATCTGACTGCACTCTTTTTTTCAGTACACGTATTTATGAGTTTAATGTAGTCCTGCATTTGTTTAACTGCTTATTGCTGCTCACCTCAATGGAAGGACTCCAGAACCCACAATTGTGCCAAAAACGTATTGAAATATAGATCTAAAAAGACATAACAAGAAAGCTTCTGAAAAGTAAACCCATGGCTTAAAATTAGTAAGAAAAATTGTACAAGGATTGATGTCTAACTCAGCAAAAAGAGATCAAGGACCACCAGCCCTTTGTGAGGGACCATCATCCCACAAAGGCCAGTAAGCCTTTCATCCTGAGGGCTTCAAATACAGCAGGTGACTTTAATCCCTGAAACATGGCAGAACAATATGTACCAAGGAATTTGCCCCCTGGCAAAGAGGCTGTTAGCAGGAGACTAGTCATCAAAGCAGCATGTGTGGTCTCCAAGTGGGTTTACTCATTATCCCGCTAATTCCAATCGGGTGTACTTGCACAGGGGGCTGTGCTTTCTGGGCTCACTATCAGCTGCAGTTCGGTGAGCGTTATACCATGCCCACACTCTGTGCAAAACCATCAGCCTCTCGCCTTGCAGACCATGCGAGGACCGGAGGGAGCCCAGCCAGGCAGGCAGGGTCTGTAATATGGCACCCAGCAATTTTGGAAGCAACATCATCCGGCCTTCAGCTTTCCAAGAGTGCACTCCACCTCCAACCCACAGCAGCTGGCACAGTGCAGAGCGGCTCCTTTGCCAGATCTACAATGCCTTCACACCCCTGCAAAAGTACAGAAACAAGGGTTGTCTGGGGCAGCGTAAAGCTTGCAACCAGGGAAGAGTTGGAGTGGAGAGAAAGAGATGAAATAAAAATCAGTGGTCAAGAAACAAATCAAAAGTTGTGTCAGACAAAGGTGACGGATTTCCTTACTGCTATACCTCAGTGTCTCAAGGCACCTCTCCAGGATCTGTATTCCCTTTCTGTAGTGGATGGAAGCTAGAGTAAAAGCTTGTACCTAAGGAGATTCCTGTCCATTGCAGCTCTGCTCTGGGAAGCTGCTGCATCTCTATTTCCCCACCTGTAAAACAAGGTACCTGGTATCTTCATAGAGCACTCTCAGCTTTGCTGATGGAAAGTACTTTATCAGGCATCATTCCTATGAAATGCTTTCTGTCTGTCACAACATGGAGCAAGACATTCACGCAGAGAATTTTTTTGCTGAGTCTATTTACAAGCCTTTCAACATTTATAATATAAGATGCAGGAAACATACTAAACTGAATTTTGGTCCCTTCATGGGATTCGTGGTCACCACTTCAGTAAATGAAGCCCAGCTCATCCACTCGCTGAAAAGACTTAGTCAGTGTAAGTCTGAAAAACCCTGTCAGTTGTGAATTGCATATTTTTCTATCTTAAGGAAAAAAGAGGTAACTAAAAATCTGTGTCAGTATGTTGGATATCAAATTTGGACTTTATAACTTTTTGAGAGAATTAGAAAACATGCAGTGACACTTGGAGATGATTTTTCTTTTCTCTCTCCTGAACTGGCATATGGTTCTTTTCTGTTAAGGTTTCACACCTCTGGCTGACATATAATTTGTTTGCTAAGAAAACAGGCTTTTATCAGGTTGTGAAAAATTTCTTGTGAAAAGCCAGCATATTTTGATAGTTTGATAAACATCTGGAACTTTTACTTTTCTAAATTCATTAAGACTTTTCTCTCCAAGCAGACAGAAAGCATTAGCAGGGTCTGAAGGTGATGGGCAGGGTGACGCCGTTTATGCTGTAACCAAAGAGTTTTAGAAACCACAGTGGTGTGGCTGAAATAATAGAGATAAAAGGGAAAATAGGCCTAAGCCAGTAAAACACCCAAAACCATCTGGGTCCCAACAGGAATTTCTATTTTGGCTTTGAAGAGGCTTGGTCAGGTCACCCAGGCTAGTGGCCCATTCACACTGCCCTCCGGGCCTGGCGACACTTCCCCAAGGAACCCGGTCGGGTTTGGGACACAAAGTGAAGAACAGAGGTCGGGTGCCTGGTGAAAGGCTCAAGGACTCAGGAGAGAAGCAGAGGGGGGGAAAGGCAGAAGAATTTCAGAGGGAATGGGTTTCAGATCCAAAACCAGTCCTGTTTCATCATTCTCGATTAAAGAAAAAGAAACGAATTTGTTCTGCTTTTGGCTGCCTCCAAGCTTTTTCAATTCAATAATTTATTGATGAAACAACTATTGTGCAATTATACATCTAAAATTATTCATTTTGAAAATGTCAAAGTAAAATATTTTGGTTTTTAAACGCCTGGCAGCAATTTTTTTTTTTTCTACTGACAAGGAGTAGTCATTGAGACCAGTATGCATTGGGGCACGCATTGTTACTTTGTTTTTCTCAGGGCTAAAACTTCTCTCCCTTTCTGTCTTTGGGAGGTACTTACTGCTTCATAAGGTCACGTAGTGCTCTGTTAAGCTTTTTTTCAAAACCAGTCACAGATTTCTCAGCCAGAGGAAAGATCTTCACAATTCCCTTACGATTCTTTTAAATCCCTGGGACAACCTACTGGTGACAAGTTTCATTTCTACTCACACAAGGCATTGGCTAATGAGTAAATATTGGAAATTTAGAATTAATTTTAATAATTCACTTAGCTTTTGTGGCTCAAAATGAAATATCAGCAACTAAATTTCATATGACAACATCAATCATACTGCAGAGGTTTTGGTAAACACACTATGTATTTACAAAAGCTTTCTGTTTCTTAAAACTCAAGCACACAATCGAGTTACATATGTTCAATGAGCTCCTCGTCAATTGAGAGGAGGTTTAAACGAACTCTAGTTTAGACAAATGTATCTGAGAGGTGTCACGAAGAGTGTCACGGTAGCTCTGCCGCTGCATGGGGGCCCAGCGTGCTCGCTGTGTGCCTCAGCCCCCAACACAGCCCACCAAGCTCTTATCACTCTTCTCACCTGGTCAGTGGCCGGGCTGAGCATGACCTAGATCAGCGCAACCACACGACATCGCCACCAGTGACACATGCAGTGGAGAAGAAGTTTCATAGAAACTGTGCGGCAGCTCTGGCGCAGCGTGTCAAAGCCACTCACGTTGTTTTGCAAGCCCCTCCACTTGCATGGTTTCACAGCCTCAAACCATCAGGCACACTAACACCATGAAGCCCCATGGGATGTTTTATTTGTTGTTTGTTTTGGTTTGTTTTGTTTTTCACGAAGCTAGTTTATACCCAAAGCAGCTCTGTTTCTCTTGTAAAATTCATGCATAGCAGCAAAACTTTGCCACTGGAACAGGGCTGTCCCACCTAGAGGGACCCCCGCTTGGGATAACGCTCTGTTATCTAATGGCAATGCTGCTCTTTCCTAAATAAAGCTCCAGCATGGCTCACAGCAGATTTTCGTGTTGGACTGGTAAGAAAACATTACACAAGCCGTTGTCACTGGTGAAATGAGCTGCACCCTCCTGTCAGCCACAGCAGGCACTCAGGGACACTCTGTGTACACCTTGAATCACCCGGATGATGACAGCCATAAGAGCAGAAACAGGTTTGTGCGGTGGTACCGAGGTCCTTGTGCTGCCTGCACAGCCTGCTCCATTGGGGTGGCAGCAAACTTCAAATTCTCAGAGTCATCACCGGTGGGTTCTGGGAGCTGAACATCTACTCGCGAAGAGGAGTAACAGGAGACCTCAGCAGCCAAGGCAGCTGGTGAACAATAAGGTAGCAAATTCTGTTTTGTTGCTACCAGAGATAACTGCAGTATATATTTCCATATTATTCCTGGATGATTCTGTAATCATTCCAGAGGAAGATAGGATGCATAATTATTACTAAAAATAGCATAAGTGCTTCTCTGTTTTCATTGCTTAGTGTTCAGCTTTTGCATAACACTGTGCAAATACAGGTGACCTTATACTGCAATATCACTCCTTAGTCATTCATTTCTTACTTTCTCTTGATTTGAATCAGAAGATGTGGGGGGTTTTGGTAAGAAATATGGAACAAATTTCTGCAAGCAAGCAAAAATGGTCCCAAATCCGAAAGAGCAGGTGTACATTTCCATAATGGCTGCAAGACTGGGAAAGCTGTGGCACTTTGTTGCATGTGTCCTGGAAGGGAATTAGTAATCTTCATGTGCTTTGTCCTAGTGATTGAAATAAATTACTTGCTTAAATTGCTAAGCAAGATGACCCATCTGTTGGCCCATGCATGTTCAGATTCTCAGTGGGTTTATTATTCCAAATAATGACTGCCATATGCAACAGTAAACAGTTCTTTTAAATCTGACTGAAAGATCCTGTGCTACTTTTGAAGGCAATTTACAAAAGTTATTCATGTTCCTCTCAAAAAACTGCCATTCAACTAAACTTTTAGAAAGTGATCCTGACGGGTTTACCCTGATGGAGGGACTTCACTGCTCTTCTGTAAAGGCAGATACAAAATGATAGCAGGAGTCTGGATTGGATCATTCTTCATGAATGGAAAAGACTGAAAATTATGAATTATACAGCTCTGCAGCCCCAAACAGCACGAGGCATGTCCCAATTTATTTCTTTATCTGCATCATCAACACAACAATCATATAATTGAGCTGCATGAGCAATCAGTATCTTTAAGCATGTATTACAGAATACATCTAAGCTGGTGGTAGTCACAGTAACACTCTCCAAGCCACCAAAGAAAGAAAAAGACTCTCCCAATCCAAATTCACCTTCCTCTTCAGAAATGACTGAATGATTAGCTGAACTCTGCAATGCTCCTTGATGGTCAACAAACTGTGCCTCTGTCAGACCCAGGGAGGCAGATTATCTCAGGGATGAGGTCTCTCCCCAAGCAGCTTGTCTCAGAGGTCCTCAGAGGCACAAACTAGGAGACTGGCAGCACGAGCACCTCTGGTGGTGCCCGTGGCTGGGGGAGAAGGCAGTGGTAACGCAGGACCTCAGCCAGCATGGAGACACGCCGCTTGCTGTCAGCATGCCCAGAATGAAGGGATCATGGCACAGGGGAATTTGTTGATACAGGGCAGCATTTTCCCTTCTGACAAATTGACAAGTGCATATAGAGATGAACATCAGCCTACACAGGAGATGAGTATCATCAGGTTATTCCCTGGGCAGCTTCTTCTGCCTCTCAGTCCCTTACTAAGTCCCTGTTCAAGTTAAAGCTTTCAGAGCTACAGTACTGAGCAAGCACAATGCAAAAAGGGCATTTGTTCTTGGGGAGGGAGATGCTGGTGGGGGGTGAGCCCGCAGCCTGCCCACCATACTGGTGTACAGACACCCACAACTCATGGTGCTGGGTGGGACTAAACAAAACCACACTTACCATCACACACTGTGCATGCCTTGACAGGTTAAAGCATGTGCCTGTGTGTTGGGTTTGATCACCTCCCTTTGTTTTACTATTCTTTATTGCTGATTTTCTGTTAAATCCCACTGTCTCCCATCCTCTAACCTTTCCCTGTTAGGGAAGGGCTGAAAGCCAGATTTTCACAAACAGTCCTCAGAGACATATAGTTAATAAATAAATAAGTGGAAAGTCTCCTTTTCATAACTTTGTTTGCCTCTAATTTAGACCATCCCTGTTCAACCTCCAGGCTGAACACACGTTCAATTCATTCAAGGCCCATAAACCATGTTAAGACCACAGAGCATCCATGATTTGTTCATGATGTTAACAATGACTCACCATCGCCAGATTACAGATGTTAAATTGCTGATGGATGGCCCACATCCCGCACATGGTATTCAGCTGAAGTATTAATCACGTGTGGAAAGATCTTTCTTTTTTCTTTTGGTCCCTGTGAATAATGAAACCTCTAATACAGTATATTGTACTTTACAAGCTCACTGAAATGAACTCATTTCTAAAAGGAGAAAAGGATAACACTATTAAAGCAACCAAATGCTGTACATGACATGATGACATATTAGGACTTTCTGGATAGTTAAATGAATACACTTGCTTTTTGTTGATTTATGCCAGTGAGATGGGCCTTTCTTTAAAAAGCTCTTTCCCATGAAGGGAAGTTTTCTTGTTACCCACTTTTAGCTGGAAACAACTAACTTGTTGAGTGTGATACCAGCTTGACAGACAGTTGTTCGTGAAAAATGCAGAAGAAAAGCCTGTCAAGGAGCAGGAAAGACTAAGTGCATATTTGGGTAAGAAATTACTCACCTGGAGTTGGAAACCATGTTTTGGCTGGGCATGCTGGTAGAAGTCCGTCCTCTTCTGAGGTACTGAATAAGAATCAAGTGTGCGAATTTTTTACACTATTTCTTTGATTTCTTTCCCTTTTCTTCTGACATAACCATTTTCACAGGTAAAGGGATAACAAGGGCAGTATACATAAACTGCCTGTGATAAGAATGCTTATTATCATAGTCCTTTCTCCTTTCCTTCTGTTTTAATGCTCAAATGATCCAATGACCAGTCCCGTGTGACTTCAAGAAGAGCCTTTCCATACACTTTTGTGCGTTGAACAGCTCTTTTCTGTAGTAACACATTCTGGACTGGTTTTCCACCAAGCCTCACTGCATTGATAATAAGGAAATATGTTGAGAATAATAATTTAAAAAAAAAAAAATAAAGGCATGCTGAAGAGAAAAATCAGGTAAAGAGGTCTGTATAAACATAGACACTACACACTAGAACTAAAAACTCACTCTTCCACCCCAGACACAAAATCCTTTCTTGTAAAAAGACAAGACAACAAATGTGCAGGTGAACACCATCACCCTGTGGAAGAAAGATAAACGAGAGTCTGACTAATTTGTCTGTCTCCTTAGGTTATGCTGACTTCACTGGCACCCCATATTAGCTCAATGACAGTTTACTTGAAGAGCTCTAACATGTACACTTAGGGACCTTGACATCTCTGAAATCACATGGGGACACACCAAACCAGGAGGTTGAGCTTCAGTCTCCTAAGTTTGCCATAATGGCCTAAAACCTATTCTGCCTTTCCTCACTAAGGGAGGTAACTAAGCTAAGTTGCAGTGGGAAAAATAATACCCTTTTTCTGTTGAAATTTTTTCAAAATGGTAAATTACGGCAATTTTAACCCGCTCTGTTCAACTTGGCATTTCTGGTCCAAGGTAGGACTTACGTGCTTATGTCTGCTTATGTGCAGACGTTGTTTCAGGAAAACATTCGTAATTCAGAAACTGTATGATCATGTGCTTAAATGAATGTAATGTGAATACGCAATTAGAGCTGAACTTCTCCGAAGTGCTTTCCTGAACCAGGGTGTAGAAGAAAGACATGTAATGGACGTGAGCCTCGTCCGCACATGGAACAGTGGTCAACACCTTTGCAGACAAACTCAGAACTGATGAAGGATCCAGAGTCCACCTGGCTCCAAGAAACAGGCAAGGCTTAGAATAAGCTTACATTTTCTGGTGTCTTATGACAGTAGAATTAATTAGTGCATATTTTGACAATTCATTTAGCTGAGAGAATCAAGCCAGAAGTATAGGAAAATCATTTTGCATGTGACAGGAATAGAGTTGATGTTTCGCCACCTTTCATTATAAGAACAATGATCTCCAAATCTGCTCTCTGTAGTCTGGGTTTTACTTTCAAGCAATGCTGATATTGTGCAGAAGTGATCTATCATGCATGGATCAATGCCAAGTGGACAGATGAGGAAAACTGTCACCTGTTTTTTAGTTATAGATTCAGCCATGTCTTTTCTGATGCTTGATTTTATTTTTAATGAATTTCTCATGAGTATTCATACTCATAATCTCCTTTAGACTTGCTGAACTAGAGAACTACCTCTTTTCCTTGTGCTGTCTCACCTTTTGCTTAATAACTTGTTTCATCAGATAGCTCATTTGCTTTTGCAGGTACAAGCTCACAGAATATTAATTGAACATATCACTTGGAGGATAAATATGCCTGCAAGTGGATGAATGAAGGTATGTAAGAACTCATACACCTTGATGCAGGACTGCAATATGTACTGGGTCTCCAGGAATGGCTACATGTTTCAAAAGTAAGTATGGAACTCAAAATCAAAATTTCTCACTTCTCTTAAGGCTTTTCTCAAGGTGCAGGCAAAGACAATAATGTATTAACAACAGCAAAAAAATCTCATAGCAGGGAAATATTCAAGAAAATGGACCAACAGTCAGTTTCTTCCTGAAAGGGTGAAAAAATAGAACAAAGTTCTTCTTATGTGGCACTGCAGTCACATAAGAAGCAAGGATAACAGTAAATAAAAAAATTAGAGGCTTGGAAATATTTTCCTATGCTGTTGAAAAATCTGCAATTAATGTAAACCATATAGTATGCCTTGCTCCCCAATACAAGAAAAGCAGATGGTTTTGGTATGGCCATGACAGTCCCTTCAGAAGGCAAATTCAGAAATGAAGCAATGGGTTGCCGGATCATTGAGCGTCAAAGCTAATGGAGATTTCTGGTAAAGGTATCACGGACAAGTAGGGACAGTCCCTGAGCTGTCAGAGAAACAACATCCTGCTGGCTGTAGATGCTGAAGGAAAAAAGCACCTGGGAGAATATCTGGCCTCAAGGCTGCTCTGATTTTGGAAGATATGGACTTACTTTTGCAGGGAAATGAAGTAATTAATACAGACATACGTGAAACAGCTGAAGATAGCACTGCAAAGCTCTCCTGATAGCCATGGCTTGCTATAAATACTTCTCCTATGCTCTGCGTGCCATAGCGTGAGATGATAACTGATGTGCTCAGACAGGGATGTCAAGAGGGGGATGGGGACTGGAAACTCCATTTCAGGCGCCAAGACAATTTTATTGAGGAAGGAAATCTGAAACCAGCGGAGGGTGGAATCCACCTCACGCTGAGGGACTGCTGTAGGCTTTGGCCTACACACCTCTCACACCCACTTCAGCCCTCCAGACACCACTTAGAGGGGGCTTGAACAGAGCACAAATCGGCATGGGGTCAATATCACCCTAGTTGAATTAATCATTACTGCATTAGAAGCAATAACTGGGGAAATATAATGGTAGTTGGGCCACATGAAGCAGCTGCGAAGTTTCCTAGCAACTTTAAGAATGACCCTTCAACCCTTTCTCATTACTCAAATGATTAATGCTTATCCATGTGAATAGTCTCATTGATTTAACTCGCGCTACTTCCCCAAGTAAGGACTTCAGAATCAGACATAGAAATGCAGAATTATATTCTTCCCTGGTTATTTCAAATCCAGATTTAGTTAAGTGCAGTGATTAACTCAATAGACCTTGCCCTACAAAGCCTTTCCAGGAACCACTCCTTTACTAGGGGATCCACTTTAACTAAAAGAACAGTATCAACAACTACCATGTAATGTCTTTCTAGACCCACCTGTATCAATGATGTTGCTTGAACTTATTTTAAAGCTAGATGTTCATAAGCAATTTTTAAAAGCAGTCTCTGCTTTAATTCAAGACATGAAAAATCAAGAAGAAAGAAAAAAAACCTGGCAAAATCTGAAAGATGCTAAAAACACAATAGAATGCCTTGTTTAAGTTTCAGTTTAAAAGTAATTTTGCCCAAATGTATTCAGTTTTGCAAAACTGCCTTTATTTTTTTACTTTTTCAAACGATTGTCACAAGTCCAGTAAGTAGCTATGCATAGCAAGATGCTTATTTTTCCCTGGAACACCAATATAATACTACTCTGTTCAGTGTTGTCTGCATTTTTTACATATTCGACAAGCCTTGACAACTTTCTCAGTATTAATTTTCACTGGGAATCTCTAGCCCGTCACTTGTTCCATCTCTAAGTAACCTTCATATATCTTTTTCAACAAATTTTCTTCAACTCCTTATGAATCACTTTGCTGCTGTTTTAGAGAAAATCCCCTTTATATGAGAAGCTTCTTCTCTAAATGGATGAGGGAAGCTAGGAGAATACTGTTCTTCTGGTAATGACTTCATACAGGTTTTCATCATGGAATCATCACAGGTATTATAATCCATATTTCAATTAGAACTGTAAGGTATTTCTTAAGCGACACATCCTGGGGACTTCTTTTAACTTCCATCAAATGCTCCAGTATGTGCCTGCTATTAACACCTTTCTATCAGGTTTGCATTAGATATGAAAATAACATCTCCGTGGTTAAAAATTCTCCCAGTTCTAGGCAGAGTGCTGGCCAAACCCAAATTGGCAGTGGTGGCAAGTGATTTTTGGTCCATTTCAGATAACATTTCAGCTTCCATAAATAAGGACATGAACTTCCTTACACCACCAACCTAAGCCTGCAGCATTATTCTGTATATATTAACACTCAGTTTTAGGTGGCAGATGGCATTTTTTTTCTTTAATGCTGTGCCAGAAAAGCTGCCCTTCTCCAGGTTTATAACACATCCAGAAGAAAACTGAACACATACACACAGTGGGAGCAGCTATGGATAATTTAGCTCAACTCTGGATATTTCATTACCTCCTCCATTTCTTAGACATCTTTGCACACCAGTGATGATGTTCCTGTTGCCAGGAGCCTTTGTATGAATCCTTTTCTGCACTAAGGGAGAATGAATAAGGGTGATGGCATCGGTCCTACCATGAGCTGCTCACACAGTTTATTGGGTCAGTTTCTCTGGTACAGAGTCACTAATATATGTTACTCAACTTTAGCCAGGCATTTCTGGTATTCTTCTGGTTTGTCCCATATCAAAACATAAAAACATGTTGCTCCATGTCATTAAAAAGTGTTGCATTCTCAGCAGAGCATCTCAGGCACCCCAAAAGCCCCTCATGGAAACTGCTTCCCAAATGGTGTGTTAAATTTGCATAAACAAATGTTCTCCATTTAAATGGAATGTATGATCACAGAGTTGTGCCTTTCAAACAGAAATGGTGTATTTAAAGAGTGAAACACTGAGTCAGTGCAGTATACAGCACTCGTGTAGAGGTCTCAGCACAGCAGTTCTGCAGTTGTCTCTTTTCCACCCGTTGCCAGTGTCCAAACAGCTCAACTGTTTAAAGGTGCACTCCCGAGACTACACGTTTCCCAGCACTGCACTCTTCCAACACAACCAAGATTAGCCCTACAACACTGCCCTTTCTGTCCCTCTCAGCCTCCCAGACACTCCCTTTACTGCAATTCAGAGGTTCATTTACTCAAAGCAGAACAATAACAGTGAGCTGTTCTGACAGAAAGTCTTTCTACTTCCTCCTTTCTACAAAACTAGCAATAAATAAATCCAAAATTTGACATTTTCAATTTGCATGTTAAACTTTTACCCCAACTCCTACTGACTTGGAGCAGCTTGGAACAGAGCCAGACAGATGTGGGGATGTAGTTCATCTGGGAAGAGAAACTAGAGTATAATTTGGCAATTCTTCTGGGAGGAAAACGCACGCCAAAGGGAGCCAAGCCTCTGAAGAAGTAAAATATACACCGCTCACCTCTTCTCCCACTATTCCAGCAGCAAAATGACATACCTTTATTAATATTTATTGCCACTGAGTAGCATACAATAGCTTATAGAAATTACTGGCACCAGAAGAAAGGAGGTGAGCAAGAAGGGGATGGGCAAGAGGGCTGGGTGAAGTTGAATAAGCTGTCCCAGCCAGGCATGATAGTGGGTTTAACCAACCACTCTGAAAAGCTGCTGTGATCGAAGAAGCAGAAATTACTCTGAGAATGGGCTCCAAGCTGAAGGTTTGCAGTGCGAGAAAGTCCTAATCACAAATTAACAAGACTAACTCACTATGAGGTGGACACTGTCAAGTTTACTTTCTGCCAGATGCACAAAGCAACTTCCAGAACAAAAAGAAAAACCATGTGCCCAGCAACTGACCCCATTTCCCAGCTTTCAGGGCGAAGGGAGCTCAGAGGTGTCAGCACGTGGTGCAGCCAGGTCCCCAGCAAAGGGGCAGAGCAGCTGTGTGGAAGGTCTTAAGGGAGGCACTGAAATCTTTCCCAAAACAGTGCAAGGCACCATCAAGGGTTTTCAGTCTCCGCAGCCAGTGATGGACCTTAAAAAACAGCAGAAAAACTTGCCTATAGCTTATACATTTCACTCTCCAGCGAAGCCAGTGTCAAGTCCCCTCCCATTAGCTGAACTGTGGATTTATCAGGAGCAGACATCTGTGACCACCGTCTACTGGGACCACCCATCAGCAGCAGAAAATGCCTCCATGCACTCAGTGAATACCAGGAGGTCAGGGGTCACTTGCTCCTACCAGTTGACTAAAAGTACCTCCATACAGCCTGAATGAAAGGTCATTTTAAGATACTGTGCAATTCACCGGCAGGGCACAGCTCAGGACAGGACAAACACAGCAGAAGCAGCCAGCCTCATTTCAGCCCTGCTCTGACTTCAGAAGTCATCACATTCCCTAGGATAAAAATTTAAACACAAGCCTCTCATCAGCCACACATTGTATTACAGGCAGAAATGCAAACAGATATTTTTCCCTTTCCAAAAATACCTTCTTTTTTTTTTTCTTTTTAGAAAATGGCAATATGAGGAAAAAATTTCATTTTATTTTTCTGCAGGCTTTACATCTTTCTGGCTCCAGAGAAACTGGTAGCAGCTGGTTTAATTTCCTCAGTTTCCCATGTCAAAGGTTCAAAGAGTTGTAGATACTCTTTATGAGTTAAGTGTTCTCCTGCTCTTCGGATCAAAAAAACCTTTAAACAAAGTCAGATGACTCTGTTTCAGTGTGTTGGGAAAGCCTGGGTGAACTCTTTATAGATACATCCCTCTTCATATTTACAAGCACTGGTCTGCCTTGAGATCTCTACAGTGAAATATCTGTCTTTTCAGTGGCCATCCAATTTTCCTGCTTTGATTAACTCTTTCTACCCAGTCCAAAGAAAACACATCCTTTGCCAAAACTCTAGGAAACCCTGATACAAAATCTAGACTGGATTCACATTTCATTTGCCCCAAGATCTTTTTCATTGTCAAATAAAGGCCAAGTAAAAGTAGGGAAAAAAAAAAAGAATGACCAGAAGAGAGAAGCAGCAGAGAATGAATTAGGTAGAGAAGACAGCAAGAAGGGTGAGAAAAAAATCATCACAGGGAAAAAACAGATGCCAAGTGTAGGCCTGTTGGTTTGAGCAATGAAGACTTACAAAGGAATCTGCTCATAAAGAGGCTCTGACAGCCCAGAAATGTCTCCCAGCAGCAGCTGTCAGGAGTGGGACGGTGAGCCCAATTCCTCTTCTCCAGAAGAGATCATAGTTCCCTATTGTGAGAGTAGGTGCTAATTATTATTTCCTTTCTAGAACCAAGGGAGCTTTCAAATCTATCTGATGCATCAGCAAGATAGGCTGTGACAAGATATACACATATATATATATATACACGCATTTGGCAAGATGGAACAATATAGGGCTTTCCTCTAAAAGCAAAATCAAAAACAAGTGTTAGTGGGGAAGTTCAGTGCTTCTAAATAGGGGTGAATCTGGTTAACCACATGGGGGGTTCCAGGCGGTGGGACCACAGGGTTTATGACCACAAGGTATGTGATAAGCTGCACTTCTAGCAGTTTGTGCATAACAAATGAAAAGGCTTTTGGGTTTTCCCTGTGTGCACCAAGTGCAAAGATTCACATTTTTGTTCAGCCATACACCAGCAGCAGAAGCCAACACCGGTCACTGGGGAAAACTTTTCACCTCAGCAGGTGAAGGTGCTGACTCCACTTCCCACAGGCAAGCCAGACTTCATTTTGCTGACTAAAGAAGATGCCACTTAAATTAAAACTTGTGTAACCATATGTTTCAAAACTGTGGGTCGTATTTTATACAAGAATGACTGTGACAGGCTATGTATTTGTGCTGATGTGCTGTATTGCTATAGTGCCCTGCTGAATAAAGCTATCAAACTTCATCCTGGTCTTAAGTTAAAAAAATAACTAACAATCCAAGATTCTTTATGTGAGCTAGATACCACAGTAGAAAAAGTCACAACTACCTTATTAATGATATTTTTCTATAATGTTGAGAGATTGATTTACAATGTGTGAATGTATGCACTTAAGCCATCCCATTTAACCTCACAGTATATAGTTTGAACACTGCATTTCACTTATGCTGCAAGCCGTGGGCTTTGAATGATATGTAACAGAAGCCAGCAGAACAAATCAAACAACAGAGTGGCTCAAATCACAGTCCCTCATATACAGTAGGGGCTCCTCCAGCACGGCAGATGGGGTTCAACAGATAGATACATACAAATGAAATACATAGAAAACTAAAATTTTGTCAGTTTTTACAGTCGGTACCAGTCAACTTGGAGCTGAGAGTTGTTGCTACGAAAGCATGAGGCTCTGCCACCAAGACCCACATCTGCAGACCAGCAAGTGCAGCCATCTGGTAAATCTCGGTGGAAAATGCTGAAGGGGATGCTGCTTGGGCTACCTGAAACCCAGGAGAGGCATTTTGTTTGCAAGGGGGTGTGAGAAGCATGTGGAGCAGAAGAGTAAGGAAAGCTGAACAAAGAAACCAGAGGGAGTCTGCCTGGACATACTGAAGGGTTGTGGCAGAATAAAGTCTTCAGTCGTTTTCAGTAGTTTATCCCAATACCTGGGAAATGAAGAAGATTGCTGCGCAAGAGGACCTGGAGACACTCCAGGGAAAGAATGAGGCTGGGCACTGCCTTCAGGAAGTTTTCTGCTCTGTTTCTCTCAAATAGCCTGAGAAAGATCCGTGACATACTAGAGCCATGAGCAAAATCTGCATGTGTTTTTCCCTATTTGGTGCAATCTGTTCACTGAGAGAGCTTACTGTAGGCAGTATGACCACATGGGCTGGGAATGATTATATTTGAGACATGCTATAAACCTGTGGGACCTCCTTATACTTGCTTCAGGTGCTTGGGTGGGAGTAAAAACTACAGCACCAGAGTCCCGGGCACTAAAATGTGGTGAGTACGGTCTCAGGGACAGGTTTAGAGCTTGAGGATACACTAGATGGACAGTCTCACAACCTGGCCAAGAGCCATCAGTAAGGGGCAGAGAGGGACATCCTTAACCCCATGACAAGAGCCATGTCCAGGTCTCAGCCCCCTTGCTGTCCCAGAGGTGGTGTGGAAGGAATTACTCCATTGGTAATGCAGCTGAGAAGTTCACAGCTCCCCATGGTCACGCGAATGTTCAAGACACAGCTCACAGCTGAACTCTGAGATGAAATAACATTTTAATCACACTGGGGAGTGGAGGCAAAACCATGTTGTTAACACAATTCTCAGATTACTGACACTTCACTTTAGGTATAGCCCAAATGGCAGTCACTGAAGTATTTACCAAACCACTGGGTTTTAGCAGACTTCTGGGGATCCGCAGCCTGCAGCTAAGGAGTCCACAAAAAGTACCTAGGAAACACAAGCCCTGTTCTCTTTGGGAATAAATTGGCTGTATAGGGATCCACACCTCTTTGTGCAGCTCTGTTCTGCCAGCCTCCCTTCAGCATCTCAGGGTTTTGAGGCTGTCCTCACTACCCTGCACTTTTCAGTGAAAGGAAGAGTTCATCCTTGCACCCAGAGCACCTAAAACTTCTGATTTGCTGCCACGAGGAAAAGCAGTTACTCAGACACACACAAGAACAAGGGAAATTTTAAAAGAAAAAGAGCGTCTGATGTTTTATCATCTGTTACCGACACATTTTTAGGGAGAATGTACAGACTTTTAGTTCAAGTCATACTCTAACTGTCAAATAACAGAGAGAGCTCAGCTGAAGTAATTTTTGGTTTATTGGTTCAACTGTGATGTTTCTTTCACCCTTCCCTGACAAGTATGTGGCCACGGTCACACCAACTATAAACTAGACTGGTTCTACCCAATGTAGTAAGTCATATATTCCTTAGTAACAAAATAGAGTCAATGCCAGAAGCCGGGTTACGATTTAAGAGCTATTGGCTCATCTTCTTGAGAGGTGGCTCACTAAAGCTTCCAGCTCCTGCCCCACCAGAACTAGGGCAGGAGTTCTGATGTCGAGACTGCACCTACAGCAGCTGGCTGTGATCTGGTCCCCGCTCACCCGCTACAAAAGAGCAGGAAAAAATGTCCCCTTAGAAAGATGGTTTTGACTGGAGAAGTTTGTGTAACTCTGTGTCAGGTGAAGTTTCTTTGGCAACATCTGGCAACGTTGCAGAATTTCTACCCTCCGCCGAGATTTAGAAGAGCATATGGTTTCCACTACAGCAAAACAAATCACTCCATGAACAAAAAGCTCTGAAAAGGAGTGGGGAAAGTAAGATGAAAGTTTCAAGTCTGTTTGTAAATTATGCATTATCCGTGCCTGTAATGCCCAGAGGAGCCATAAATTTAGAGGTTTCAACAGAAAAGCCTATAGCTGACACCTTACATTCGTAAAACTCATTACTATCCCTGGAGTGAAAATGAAGGGGAAAAAACAGTGAATAAATAATTGAGAAGATAAGAATGTTTCATCATTGCCTTTTGCCCTTTTTCAGCCTTTCACTACCGTTTCAAGACCAATACAAGGATTCACATCAGCTGTGGTCTTAAATATGAAAAGTGGCCAGCATTTTTCTAGTGCATTCGACTGCAAAATCAAAACAGTAATCTTACAAGTACAGATGGCAAAAACAGGAACCTCAAATCTAAAGTGTTTTCACTTTCAGCATTCAGTCTGCATCTGTCACAGATATCAGCTCTGTAAACTGGATCCAAAACCAACTTGGGCTGTCATTTTATTTTTGGTGCAGCTGAAATTTCACAAGAAAGAGTGGCTGAGGAAGCAGACATTGGCCTTTAGGAAATGTTTAGAATATTTTCGATGATCCAGAGGTTCTGCAGTATTTTAAAACATTTTCTGTAGTCTGCACATTTTTATAAATTCCTTTTATTCTTTTCCACCTCTTTGGCCTTGTCAGCCTTTCTCCAGGAACACTGGTGCCTAGCATTGCACAGTGTTGCAACTTTCTGCTTTTTCTTTATTTCACTTCAAATCACATGTGAAACATCAAGAACTAGAGGCACTGCCTCCCTCACAACTAGATGCAAATAGCCGCTTTCCCTTCCTTTTTCCTCCAGCATAAAAACCATGGAGACTCAGAGAACAGAAAGGAAATAAAAATCTCTTTCTTCGCTACTGAAAGTCATCAGTTCTCACTCAGCTTTGCAATTAAAAGGCAACCACCCCAGGGGCTCTCTGCTGCTGGTAGCTGCCAAAGCAGAGCTGCAGCCTGGCTGCCAGGTCTGGGCAGGAGCATCGTGTTTGGGTTCTCCCTGCCTTGGCTCATCCGTGCTACGCTGCACCCCGATACCTTCAAGGGATTCTTGCCCCACAGGTAGGCTGCACGTTCATGCTTCAATCGGCTCTGTGTTTAACTGCTAAACCCAGGTTTGCCCCTTCCCCTCTCCCTTCCTCGCTGCAAGGAAACATAGATGGCGCCTTGCCTTGAGCCAAGGGCAGCTTTTTCTGCTAAGTAAATCTAGGACCTTCAGTTGTGCCATGTGTTTCAGGAAGTGCCAAATATTTGAGCTGGGGCACAGAAATCAGTGGGATGGCTTTGAAAAGCACTGCCTTCCTAGCACATCCCCCTGTGTGGAAGTCAATATGCAAGCCTTAGAAATAAACCTGTGCAAAGTGATGTGCAGACCCAGGTGAGGCACACCTCCCAGTTGGCCCCAGTGAGGGGCAGGAGAGGTCCCTGATGCTCAGGAGCAGACTAGATACCCATGTGCAACTGACAGCATCAGTCCTTGCTTCACTTTGCTCTGAAAGAGAAGTTACCTACACTCTCCTAGGGGAGCAAGTCACTCCTCTAAACAAGTCTTGGAGTGGCAAGGCAGAATTAGGGATCCTATGGTCCACTGTTCCCACTAACTTTATTTTCCCTAGAGGAACTTATGAACCAAACTCTTTGACATCTCCCCTGAGGCCAAAATCACCATGTAGATGGGGCAGAGAGAGGCAGCACCCACTTTCCCCATGGACTACGGCTGCCAGCCAGGCGCCTCTTCCCACAGGGCCCAACCCCAGTCCTGAAGCCCTCCTTCCTTCTCCCTGCTCACCCCAGACCTCTGCCTGACACATGCCAAAGGGCCGAGGCTCAGCCAGCAAATGACTCACAGATGCTATTGAATAGCTGTAAAAACACTGTGTGCAAATGAACAACATGACACTTAGGGCTGCTAGTATTCCTGCCAGTCAAAAGGAGTCCACAGGAAAGCGCTCTGAGTAGTTTTACAGACAGGAATGCCCCATGGAAAATTATACATAAACACAAGAGATTGGCAATACAGTGTAGAGCAGTGTTCCCACATAACTTCGTTTAGATTGCACTGAGCTGGTATATTTTTGTATGTCTTGAAGAAAAACATCTTTCTCGTTTGCAGAAGATAAATTTAAAACATCAGTGGTATGCTAGTGCCCAGGGCCCTTTATGCATCAGCTTTTACTATTCTAGTCCATGAGTCATAAGTTAGAGCATTTATCCCATAGGAACTTGTATTCCCTGGGCTACTCATTCAGATTGGCAGGTTTTGCAAACCAGCATGTAGTCCATAAGAGGCTGAAATTAAAAAAGGGAAAGGTGACATGAAGACAACCCCTCCTAGTAAAATAAACAATGTCAGTGGAAAGCTCTATTGATTGAGGCAAGAACAGGTCTTTGCAAAGAAAGAGTGACTGACTCCATGGACTGAGCAGCAAGGAGCAGAGGAGGCCATTGAATCTGCCACAGCGTGTTGGGAGTCAAATTAAAACCACGCTGACAGTGTAGGCTGCACCACCATGCTGCCCAGCCCACGGTCACCCCCAAGTTGTCCTTCTTCTGAAAAGCTGAGGCACTGACCAAGTCCTGGCAGACATCAAGACCTGCCTGGGCATTGCATCTTGTTAACCAGCGACCCACATGCCCAAGTCAAGGGCCCATGTGCCTCAAGTATTTCGTGTATCCAGTAACAAAAGCAATAACCTGCTGTAGGCTTGAGGCCACCAACGGAGGTATTTCCCAGCTGACATCTAGGTATCCTCAGGGCTGATGGAAACAAGAGGAAACACAACCCATCTCACATCTGTTTGCAGAATGGTTGCTGAACATTTGTTAATGAAACTGCCCAGGTCGAGTCTAAAACAGAGCCATGTCCTGCCTGGTCCTTCATTGCTGCAACACTGCTGTGCTGTAAGGGAAGGGCTCTGCAGTGGGAGAACAGAGCAGATGCTGCTCCTGCTCTTGCATTCCACCAACTCCTAGCAAAGGAGTGGGCTGCAGTCTGATGCTCCCTTCAAAAGGAATATTAACAGCTCCACACCATTATTTGACCCAGGTGGTACAAAAGGTATATCCTATCCACTGGTTTTCAGCCTGTGATCTGAAGACCTCTGGGAGATTCCAGGTCCAGAGAAGAGGATGAAAGAAAATAAGTTCATGAATATTAGATAGCAATCTACAGATGTAACGTTTTTTAAAGAGTTCACGATTTTGCTGGGGATTGTTGAGGAAGGATACATTAATCATAAAAGGGTGGAAAGTGACTGTGCTAGCTTTCAAAATACAAGATCATTGGTGCAGAAAACTGCATTTCCATGCAACTCAGGCAGTGGTACACTCTGGCATAGCTACTAACCCTGCTAATGGTTACTTACCCAAATTATCCTGCAAATGTTAACAGGACCACCTGAGCGAGAACTGGCTCATCCAGGTCTCCAGGAGGTTCATTGGACTGCATTACCAGAACTGATGATGCACCCATCAGGGTTGCACGAGTGCATCACACCTCCGAAGTGACCCCACACCACTGAGTGTGGGGGAATGGAGCGTTTCTTCTGTGCTTTGTTACGTTGGACAGAATAGCTAGAAAGACTGGGTGATTTTAATTCTTCTAGAAGGGCATTTTGTTGCACAATAAACAGTCTCCAGAAGACATGTACTCCAAGTCAGCAAACCTGACATTTAGAGGTTTGACTAGAAGCCAGGATGTGTAAGGTTTCAACCAGTTAAGGAGTTTAAATGTATAGTATAGCTAATTTTAAGGTACAAGGTCAAAGTTTCCTAGCCTGGCCCCAGTTGCTATTCTAACCATTAAATGAGAGGTCCAATTTAGGCTATTTATAATGTCTAGGTACTTAATTGTGCCTTCAAATCAAGTAGTTAGACACTGAGGTCACTTAAATTGCACCTATAATTATTTGTGCCCAAAAAAGAGTGGGAACAGACAATGAGCCCTTGGTGTGCTAGGTCAGCTCCTGGACCTCAGCAGAGGCAGCCCAAGAACGTTGGGATCCCCCCCATCATTCCCACTGCACTGATGAGAGTGATGTCCCAGAGGTTTGACAGCCACTCGTCCTGAAGGCAAAGGGAAACCCACCAGCCCCGGGAGAAGGAGGTGGAGCTGGTGCTGTAGGATCTGACCACCACATCCCACTGTACTTGGCCTGGTGGAGGGGGTTCCAGTGTTCAAAGGATGCCATCACCGAGGGGCTGCAGAAGGTGTGTCCACCAAGCTTCCGATTTCACTGCTGTTTTCTTAACATGTAACAGAGGGTGCCAGTTTAATATCCTGCTATAATACCTAACAGTGAGTGTCAAGAGCAGCATCAGAAGAACTGGGGCAAACTTAATTGAAAGAGACTTGAACATCTTGAAAGAATATGGCTGTGTGAGTTTAGGAGCAGCTCGAGGTCCCGGGAAGGACTTCAGGTGAGGGGGAGTGTAAATCACTCGAGAGAAGAAGATGCCACCTCGTGGTCTGCAAGATCTCCAAGCGGGAAACATCAGCAAAAGAAGAGTATTCGGCTCCCATGCCAAAGCGAGAAGCATCTACCTACAGCAGCAGCACTTGCAACCTGTGTGTTACCAGAAACCAAAACCCAATCCTAGCCCCTGGGCCCCCGGCCTCCTGCCCCTTCTCACCATCAAATCAAGCTTCCACCTCTTCCTTTGCCTATGGGGGATCCAAAGCTGCCTCTTGCAAACAGCAGGAAAAGCCACACGCTCCTTCCCTGGAGCACACAGGATCCCGAATCCACTGGTGGGATCCACCCCCTGCATCCCGAAGAGGACAGGCAGTAGCACCTGTTTGAAATTAAATGCCTGGATTAAAAGCAGGACTTCTAAGCTCACTGCTTGAAATCACCATACTGCAGATGAGGGTCTTTCCTCCCCCCACATTTCTTTTTAGGGGTAATATAAGCTTCTTTACAAGAGAGATTTTTTTTTTTTTTTTTAACTTTCCATTACCTTTTAACAATAACCAGAAGAAGTTTGGAGCACTTTAGGGCTTAACTTAAGGAAATGAATGAAGGAAGGATCTCCTGTTCATTGGTCTCTCAACCTGGTCTCTGATTTTGTAGGAATTATTTTGCAAACAGGAACACCTGCACTTTTTCCCCTATGTGGTTAGCAGGGGCATACACACACATACATAAACCCTTCTGGGCATAAATGTACACTTTTTGAGTAACTTCACCCTATAACATATTCAACCCACACACATCACTAATTGGTTGTGCAGCTGTAGATTGTGCTGCATGAAGAGAGGGACAACTGTGTTTAAAGGTGTGTGTGTGTGATTATGACTATTTGATTGTCCAGGTTCACAGATTTTTGTACAAGAAAAAATCAGTGCACAAACATTTAAAAATAAGTAGTAATACCTTGTTAAAAACATTTTGTAGTCTCTCTTGAAACAGGCAGGAAACTCATAGGGAAGCTTTAGGGCTTGTATTCAGTGTCAGTAACGCAGAGTGGGGAATACCAGATTTATAAGGACCAGGCAACATCAGGCAGCTGTTACTGCTGGCACATGTGTCACAGAGACACAGCCCTTCAGCAAAATGACAGCTATTCCAGTAGGAGAACCAGGAATGCACTTTGTTTGAATGAACAGCTTCACTTTCTAGTTAAAGTCACAGTTAATAAACGGCAAGAAGTGCTTCTCAGCATGGGAACATGCAGGCACAGCCCGAACAAATGGGGTGCAGATTTTTTAAGGGTTTATTTTCATTCCCATTATAATATATGTCTCAGCTTGTAAATGTTTTTATGCCAACAGTAAAAATTTCCATTTATATGAGTTGAACTGAGCCTTTTCAATTCAGTGGCAGTCTGGTCACTTCTAAGCGGATGTTGATATAGCTTGAAACTCATTTAGCTGAGTGACAAGCTGCTGGAGCCCAATGATTTTCCATGGTTGAGCATGCAAACAGGACAGATAGCCATCCGAACTGATTCATTCCTGTCAATGGAATGATATTTTGCTTGTCTGCATGTGCATGGGTCCACACCATGAATGCTTAAAAACATAGGACAGCAGACCTACATCCAAAGGAAATTCTATGTAGTTCATTGCGAGTTAAGGATCTGCAAAAAAATCCCAACAATAAAAAGACCAAGGACGCTAACCAGCCTGAGAAGATCTCAGTGCGTTCTGAGAGTGCAGAAATTCTGTTTCCCACATTTTGCAGCCTGCGATGCAGACTAACCCAGGCAGTGTGGCTGGGTTTTGTTTCAACTATCAGCTAAGGCACTGTTAAAGGAACCTTTCTTTACAGAGAGGTTTTCAATACACATAAAGGGCCAAGCCTTCCCTCAGATCAGCTGAACCCCAACGGGGCTGTCTGATCCTTCCCTGTGAAACAAGGACATCTTATGTTCAGCAATTACATTTCTGTCCATGCGCAGACAAGAGGCCACCGCCTTTGTCAGCCAATGCTCCTCAGGCTTCTCTTGCCTTTCAGTGGGGATGGTGACCTTTCTGACCACATCAAGATGCACCATCACGATACGCTCCACACGGGGCCCAGTGTGCGGCACAGCTTTTTTTCCAAGCATCACTGGAAGAGGAGCCAGTCCGTCTCTGCTGATCCAGCCCGAGGACAGTGATGGACTGCCCTCTGGGCCTAATTACTCCTACACATAGAGAATAAATAATCTACATGACAACAGGCTCCATTCACTCATGCCCTCCTATATCTCCCTCAGCCTACAGCTTAGCCCTGAGTGACGGATGGAGCAAAAGTCCATGCGGATAAAATGGACTCCCCTCATATGGACTTGTGTTGGCCATCCCAGCCACACTGCAACATCTTCCCTTTGGGGGAGAGCAGACACCCTGCTAATGCAGTTTCTCTGTAAAGCAGCTTGGTTCCTAGAAAACACATTGTAACTCCAGTTCATCTAACAAATGCAGACAGTTTTCTGTGGCCAAATACAAAGGACTTCAGCTCACCATCCATTTCAGGGCTGTCCTTTGCAACTTAGCAGGATGAACTCAGGTTATTCTCCACTTAATTCTCAACTAAATTACACAGTGACACCTAGGTAGTGTTCTAAAAACGTATATTTCTCCGATATTTTCATTTGACTGCGAAAGGAAACAAGTCAAGACTGGGAGGAGGTGACTCTTTACGCACCTCAGATCCCTGCCAGGGCTCTGTACCCCACTGGCTGTTAGAACTGGTTTTTGTTCTAGTTCAGTGAAAGAAAACCACTCTGTTTGCCCTAGGACATGCCCAGTGACTCGAAAATTTATTGTAAAAGTTATGGGCATTGTAAATCTCTCCTGTCAGCATATCAGTCAGGTGCTGTTCTTAGGGTTCTGTCCAAGCAAGCCCTATATTTCAGAGTTTAACCTGTTAGATAACCAGAAGAGGCAGTTTTCTACAGCAGTGACACTTTCTATAGCCAAGGTTATCATCATCCATGAAAGACAGCTTTCTAGAAGCAGCTGAAACTCCAAAACAGTCCTTGCCAAGGGCTGGGGACAGCCCCACAGACCAGGTAGAGCTCCATTGCTCTGAGCAAGTACAAGGGAAATCTGTCGGGGCGCAAGGGGAAAAGGCAGAGGGAATGCATTTTGCTGCAACATTTAAGCAAATGCTGATACAGAAGGTTCTGTCAAAACTAGCAAATGACAAGCTGTGAGACTGCACTGGTTTTCTACGACTTTGCGGACAAGCAAACAGGCAGAATGGGAAACAAGATGCTGCACGTATTTAGTACCCGCTCTGGGCAGGGGATCTCTTCCACCAACTCTGCTGGGCCTGAAGTCACACCGCGGGTACACAAAACTAGAGGGGAACCACAGCAGTGCTGCAGAGGATATAAACCCACCTCGTTACAAATGGAAAACCAGCATATTCGAGTGCATCAGGAGACCAGCTGCCACAGTAACACAGAACTACATTGTGAGCAGAACCACAATTTGCCATCTCTGTAAAAAACAGGCAAGAGACATTCCCTATGAGATCTGATAAGAACAGGAGCTGTTTGTTTAAATCGACCCCCTCTTTGGGGAAAAAAAAAAAAAAGATTAAATAGAAATATTAGACCCTTGAAACGCAAGTAGAGGATCATTATTCTCATTAGTGCGATGCTGGGCACTTCTCATAATGCATAGTGGAACACTGGCACTTGAGTGAATAGGACCAACTGTTCAGTCCCGGAACAAATTGCACATCAGTCTTAACCTAATAGGTAAGATTAATGGAATGTCATATAATGGGGGAAACTCAAAAAATTAAGGTAATTCAGCAGATACGGCTTAGAATCATAGTCCACCTAAATGCATTTCATCCGGAGGATTACTGTCCTCAGTGTTTTAGTTAAGAGTTATATTAATTTGAAAGCCATGCCTTGCACAGAACCATCCTTTGCTTAAAGGCTGGCTTGCTGCTAGAAATGCTTACTATGAGACCTTTGCTGAAAGTTTGCCCAGACATCTCACAGCCGACTGCAAAGCAGAGCGTCTGGGGGCTCAGAGCACCGTACCTCGCCTGTGTTTATGACCAGTTGACTTTCTGGCTCCAGCACCTGGATTTGTCAGGGCCTCTTAACTGCTGCTGGGAATGTGCCCCAGCCGAGCCCGGCTGCTCTCCCGTATCACCCCTCTGACAGATTAAAACACAACAGGGTCTGTTGGATGACTGACACATTCCTCCTCTGTCTGCTTCTGAAAGGACTTCATTTAACAGCCCTGGAGTTGAGCTTTTGACTGACAGATTGAGAAGGGGAAAAGTCATTCAGTTCCATTAAGCTCAGTAACTGCTGTAGAACAAAACACCTTTAAAAAAAGGGGATGAAAAAAGAGCTGCGGAGAGCGGGGGCAGGAGCTTTAGGGAGAAAAAAGAGGATTCTTTTCAGGTTCAAAGACAATCTTTCCCTTTGCTTTCTGTCCATCAATGAGGGCAGCATTCCCAGAGGGAATACAGTCCCGCGCTCATTGGTGCCATTCAGCTGCCAATCTCCCTGACAGGGAGACCAAAGGGCCTCATGTTGCGCTGCGGAAACTGTCTGTCAGGCAATCAGCAGCTGCCATGACATCATCTGCCCTGTTTTTCTAGGACTATTATAGGAGACTGGGCGCAGGACCGCTGCTCCAGAGCGGCATTCATATTTTCCTTTTTGCCCCGCAAACTGAAATTTCTTTATAAAAGGAAACGTGGTCTTGGTTGTGCGGCTGTATTTGCAGGACAACTGACTCTGTGACAAAGAATGAGGGCTGCATGGCTTCAAACTGCTGTTTTCCCACTTGAAATATTTCAGACCAAAGTTGCACAGCCCCTTGGCTGTTTGTAATTGTAAACTCGGTTTTATTTTAAGAAATACTTCAAGTATAAATAGCAATGATAAACCTTTTCTCTCTCTTTTTTTTCCCCAGAAGCTTGTCTCACCTAAATCTCCCTGATTTTGCTATAACAATAAATTGTTCGTAGGATTGTTATTCTTACACACACATATACGTGCACACACACACACGCACGCGCACGCATACGTACAGAAGCCGGGTTCTAGAGATGTTTACACTGCTGGTGTGGTAGCTGAGGCTGCATTCCTCATCAGCCAAACTGCTGCAGAAATAAATTATTAATCCTGGTGATAGTGGGAGAGAACTTATGCACGAAACACAAACAAGCTACCGGCTGTAAGTGTGAAGTCTGGCAATAAGCAGGGTTGGGACACGCTGCAGTCAGGACACACCGCTTGTGCTGTCCCCTCCATCCTCTCACGGACCACCAGGGACCAGTAGGCTTCAGTGGGGCAGGACCAATATCGAGAAGCTTTAGTCTTTCTGGTCCTCCAAGTCCTTACCTGTAAGAGTAATGTAAATAACCTTAGTACAGTTGATTTTAAGCTAAATTAATTTGTGACTTTACAGCACACTGTGCTTACTCAGGTGAAAATCCCAGAGACCTAGAATAATTTTTCCTGACTAATCATTACTTATAAACCAAAGTGCGGTCTGGTACTGCCTGGCAGTGCTGGCACAAGCAAGATGCTGAAGACTTGTCGCAGTGCTCACAGCTGCTGTCCTCACGCTTGCAGGGGTGCAAGCTCAGCAGGCTGACTCCTGCTCCAGTGTCAGGAGACCAGCCTGCTAAAAATGGAGCATCCATGCCATGAAAAAGAAAGTGTGAAATGAGGGAGAACTATCCTACAAATGGTGACTCTGGGTTGCGCACCACACCCAGGCAAGGCCAGGGCACTATGACCAAAGTCCTGTCCCAAGGAATGGCCATGAGACTGACCAGCCTGGATGGTCACTGATGTTTTCTATTCCTTCTCTTGGCTGCTTGGTCGGTCAGTTAGTTGGTCATTTAGTCTTAGGCAGGCATTAGGACAGGCACTAGCATTAGGGTCAAGCTGCATGAGAGGGTAACAGCTCAGCTCCATATGGATATGTGCACGGGCTTGTTCCCCTGCCAAGGTCCTGCTACGTGAGCCATTTTTGGCTGTTAAGTTCTCTGTCTTGTTTCAGTAAGGGATTATTGCAAATCTTCACACATTCCACGTGGACCTTGAGAGACAGTTAGTCAGATCCTGGATGGACTTGCATGCAAAGGCATCCTGCTGCTGCTAGGGTCAGAATGTCTCCCTTTTTTTATTATTATTTGTATTTTACAACCCTGCCAAAGGTCTGCATGTCTTGAGCAGCTACCATTTCAATCCCCTCCAGCAAGCTGTAGTCTGATACTCCAGCTATGTTTGCTCTGTATGTTCAGGCATTATTCTTTCTCGTTTGGCAGTGAACCATGCAAATTAAGACAGTCTCCAAGCACACACACACAAAAAACCATGGAAACCAGAGCTGCCAGAAGCATGCAAGGGGAGAGGGGCAATGATCGCTCAGGCTTCCCTCTTCTCTATGCCCCTTTCTGCACCATGAGAAAGAGAAATGCTGTGATTTACTCTTCTGGCACTCACACCAAGAAGATGGTGCTGGTGCAGTGGGAAGCACTAGTAAATCCATTGTGAGAAGATCTCCAGATCAGATCTGTTGAGGTTGCCTCCAGTGTATTTCAACATGCACATTTTTAACTAACATGGAGCAAACATTGACAAAGAATAGAGTCTCTGTTAGGGCTGAAAAACAGCAGAAGCATCATGATACTGTTTCTGTGGGCACCAGGAGGTACCACAGAAACTAAACCTGGAAACACCAAAAAGACCGGCCTACTCATTACTCTCTGGACTTGCATGGTAAAGAAGAAGAGTGAACCAGAGTGACATGGGCCAACAGGGACAGTACCACTTAAAATCATCAGGCAGACCCTTACCTGGGGTGGGTCATCAGAAGTGGGGGAAACCTTCACCACATTCTACATCTAAATTTCAGCTCCCAGTGGAGTAGAAGAGTTTGCTCACTGCTCTGAGGGCCAAGAGTTCATCTCAGAATCTGATAATGTGGAGAGATTCTTTGTATGAAGCCTTCTGCTTTGAGAGGGAGAGTGAATGAGAAATGAGATTTGATGTGAGCAGAGATACCCCATAGAAGTCCATCGTATATCCATGAGTCCATTCAGCTACCCTACCAACCCACATAGTATAAAAATATAGGTCTAGATCCTCAAAGGTGTTGTTCCTCCTGCACAGGTTTCTGATTTCCATTCAGTAAACAGAAAAATGCATTTAAATGCCTTTGCGGGTTAGGACCGTAGTGGCTAAATCTTTATCCCAAACAAGGGTGGGCTAGGAGTCCTTAGACAGTCTCTACAACAGGTTACTTAAAAACAAATGTCTTATATGTCTGTTTAATACTAAATTCATAATGAGACAAATCTTACTACTTTGCTAGCATCCCTGCGGTGATCAACAAACTTAATCTACTACACTTTCCTGGTTTTGAGTACACTTTAAACATGTATACTTTGAGTTTAAAAAATGGCTTTGTGCAGTGCATTTCATTTTCAGATAGTTCTGGAATGCTTTTAGCAGGTCTTCTGCCAAAAGCACTCACTTTTCTTCTTTCTATGGATAATAGGAGCCTACAGCATTTATAGAAATTTACTATTTTTTGTTCAAACTTTATATGAGTTGTGAGACTTAAGGTGGGGTCCTCAACACAGCCTCAGTCCAAAGTTCCCTAAAGAAAAGGAGAAGGGTTTCTCTCTCCTTTGAATCCCAAACCTGAACCTTCTGAAGGAAAGTCAGGAAGAGTGTGGCTTCACGCTGTGCCCTAATCAGCTCTTCAGGATGGGGAACATCTACCTAAAAGCTCATATAGTCACTTAACACAACTGCAGCCCATGGACTTGAAGTGCCATGATACTCAGTTAACAACAGCCCAGTTAATTACAACATGACCACAGAGCAGCAGAGGGAAGGAGGAGTTCTGGTGGATCCCACAGTCCCAATAAAATTAACAGGTGGCTGTGGTAAAACTAAGGCCGTGATGGTGGTAGGAGCTGGACCATTTGTCTTTTTGTGTTTCATCCTGGGGTATTTCCCTAATTCAGTGATGTTGTAGTTCCATAATTATTGATGGCTAATTATTTCTTAGCTACTGAAAGTAAATTTCCATTACAACAATACACTACACTATTTCTCCAGAAATGTTCTGTTTGCTATCATCTCACATTAAAACTCAATATTTTAATTACTTCCCCTCCAAAATGAAGAGCTAGGGATAACTTTCAGCCATAAATTTTGTCTTATTTGATTGATTTTTTGCAAAAACCAGATTCCCATGGCCTCAGCTGGGAGTTTCTCTGAAAATTAGATCACAAACTCAAATTCAAGTACCTAAAATTATTCATTTAAATCCACATTCATCTAGCCACCTAAAGAGAACTGACTTGAATACCAGTATTTTAAGTTGCTGGGAGCTTCGGATATTCGGAAACAGGGAAATCAGGCCATGAGAAATGAAGCTCATGTATAGACTTATATAATTGTCTGTAAGCACTTTAAAATACTAGACTGTACTCCTGTATCCTGTTTTTATCCTAGGATTCCTCACCTCACCTATAGTAATCTGAGGGAATCTGGGCTTCACAAGCAGGGCCAATTTTAGGTTAACGTGGTCCACAACTGATCATCACTGCTTGCTTTTGAGCTGTACTGCTTGCTCAGAACTGCAGTTTTGTTCAGTATTTCCCAAAATTTGTGGATTCCAGTGCTTCCTTATATGCAAAATCTTTCCTGATCAGAAATATATATAAGTCATGTATATTGGATAAGTATTCCTTCACTGTTCAGGGTTACCCCGTCTCCATCCCATGTCCTGTCTGACACTGTCACCAAGCAGAAGGCTGTAACATGGGTGGCCAATGCTTGGTGGTGAGCGGGCTGCTGTCAGGCTGAATGGACCTCTTTGCTTTTCCATCTGTAGGGGCACTCATTTGGCCTGTCTCCTCTACCCAGATGCTGATCTCCCCCAGCTTTGTAGGAAGCTGATCATCTCAGAGCCTTGTACCTTCTGTCAAATTTAGTTGAAATTGGCTGGTGGACTCAAAAGTTATTAGCAGGAAATTAACATAAAATGCAATTGCATTCACTTCATTTTTGGCAAATTCATTTCTGTTGGAAACAATGCCAGTAAGGAAATGGGCTTTGAGTGTTGCCTTCTGTATTTATTTTCGCAACGAAATATCAGCCATGAGACATGCTCACAAAGGTGAGAGTCCTGGTGAAGAACAGGTGATTCTTCCTGCATTCGATTGGCCACCACTGCTAAACTTGAAGACACAAGAATTCGTAATTTAATGAGCAGGAAGCATGAACAAGCAAAAGACTTGTGCTATGAGAATCAATGAATAACCAGCCTATTCATAGCTGTTCGGTTTTCACAGCTCCTTATCTCCCTCGGCTGCTTTTAGGGTCCAGTTGTTCAACTCTTCCTCCTGTATCATGCAAAAAATCTCCCTAAAGCCAAAGTGATTAATGTTGGGAGCAGAGATTACTCCTTTAATCCTAAAATATCAGCACGGCTGTAAGTGCAGAACAAGGCCAAGGAGAGGGCAAGGGGGAGTTGTACTTTGCCACCAGTCTTAGTCTTGATCCAGTCGTTGAAATGGAAAGCCACCAGCTGTGGTGAGAAATTTAAGGAGTATAGAAGATGTAACTGAGCCCAGGAGAAAGGATGCCTGAAAGGCTTCTTCTTTCCCTGTGTCAGCACTGAAACAGGGATGTGATAGTGGCGAACAAATTTACATTCTTCTCCTGAACACATTGGGGAAATAGGTGTTACTTTTCTAAGGGGGGACAGAAATGTAAGTAAATGTCAGTTTTTATTTACTTCAGATATTAATGACTATCAATTATTTAATAATTTCAAGGCAACTTTATGTAATTTATCTATCGCAGAAGACTGTTTACTCTTTACCAGTAATATTAAACTCTCAGTGACATATACCCAAGCCCTTAGAGGTGCAGCCAGCTACAGAGTTTGGAAATCTTGATTTTTTTTTACATGCTGCAAACAAATTTACTTAATTAGAAAAACATGTCTGAAATTTTAGTCAACATGAAATCAACTTTTGTTTGTTTGTTTGTTTGTTTTGTTAATAAATTATTCAAAAAGTGCTTGGGAAAACATCTAGCACTTCAAGCCAAATTAGGGTGAACTATTTGCATTGCCACAATACCAAGAGCTGTTAGTGGTGTGTGGTAGGAACCTCATATACTAGCTGTTGTCTAAAATGACAAATGTGCGAATAAAAAGACAGCCCTTGAGCCACGGCACTCAAAATGCAAAGCAGAAGCCTCCAGCAGACAGCACAGTACAGTAAATTGTTAGGGTAATGGCAAGTACCATGCTGTATGTACAGTATGCCAGAGGGACACATCAGCTCACTGAAGGGAGCCCCAAACACCCGTTCATTCTCATGGGACCCTCTCCTGCAGTGCTGTAGGCCCCCCTAGAGCCCACCCTCATGTTTCTCTGCTGACCATTTGCAGGTAACTAGTAATAGTTGTTACTTTCCTTCATTAAACACGCAGACTTCAGGTGTGTTCATTGCTCCATGGTCTGTGTGATTTCTTTAGAACAACTAGTCATATCAATGCCCAGGTTCTTGGGGATGTGAGATCTCAGACATGCTAACTGGATCTTCTGATCACACTTAAAAACTCTCTTTTTGTCACTTGCCCCAAATTACAGTAAAACAAAATCCCCTACTTGGTTGCCAGCGTTATACACTAGGTTTTACATTTCTTTAACTAGCTCATCCACAAAATGCAACAGCAATGGTCATTTTTTGACACTGTTCAGCTCTACATCCGCACCATTTTGATTTGCACTCAGCTTCTTTCTTATGACACATCTAAATTATGCTTCATGCCGTAAAAAGTTACACCTTCACATTTTTAAATTTATGTGGGTCTGTGATAAGAGGCACTTTTTTTCTTCCTGCTCTGACTATACCTTATTTGACTTGACCCAGCTATCATCTTGGCTTCTAAGCTTCTGGGTTGGTTCCTAGGATAGCAACCAACTTCTTGAATGTTAATTTTCCTCCTAAATTTTCTCCTTTGAGATAGATCAAATAAAAGATCAACAGACAGAAAAAGCTTTTTTTGCATGAAAACGTAATTCTGTACAGGTGGTGAAGCCGGCACTAATTTGCTTTTTTCATAATCTAGGTTTTTATCAATATTAAAGCCCATTAAATGCAAGTAGAAGGAAGTTGACATTCCTTACAACAGCAAAGCGAGCAACTGCAAGTGAATTTAGACCTCCATTTTATTTAGTAAAGTTCTGGAGAACAGAATTGTTCATTTTAAGTTTACTTAGTGTTTGCAGACACTGCTGCTTGCATGAAGAACCTAATTTCTCATCTACAACCAGGTGTTACAAAGCCTGGCATGCCACATGCTGTTTAATACCTTAACAATTACAAATAAGATTAGCTCTGTCAAAAAGGCAACTGCCCACAGGTTTGTGTAATCTGAATTTTCTAGATGAAAGTAGTATTTTTATGCCTTTTTTAATAATAAAAGCATAAATCCTGCTTATATGGGCACTTCTGTTGACTTGAAGGGGAATGCAAAGAAGTTAGGAACAGGTCCAAGAAATTAATGAATTCAGCTGTGCAATTAAATTTCTGGACATCATTTTATTAACACTGAAAAGAATTATTCAACCAGAATACAGAAAGGGTGAAAGTTTTAAAATTCCCAAAATCTATAAATTAATATACATAGATCTGCTTCTGACAATAGACACAGAAGTTCCTTTTATGTTTAAGAGTACTTTTCTCTACAAATCTCAAAGGACAGAGAATCCTTGCTCCAGCGAAAGCCTTAAGCGTGTGCTTAACTTTTGTCCATATGAATGGTTCCATTCACTTGATTAGACTTGAATAGGGTAAATCACAGTCTTAAAGATAAACATGTATTTATGTGCTTTCTGGACTTGGATTTCAAATAACATTTCTATTTATCCAATGCTTACATTTCCACTTCCCTTTTTCTCTTTATAGCACATGCATAAGGGACAGAGTTATGTCCGACTTAACAGGAGTCTTAACTCTGCATTTCATTACATCTGTGAATTTTTAAATCACAGACGTTAATTAATATAAGGAGTTATTTTTTCCACTCAGTATATAACAGCTGGAAGTTACAAGCTGTGATTTATTTATTCACAGAAGAGGATGACTTTTGTATGTTCCTTGAGCTTTCACTTCTTGCAAGAGTTGGGGTCGTTTTGCTGGCAGTGGAAATGAACTGTGGTGCACCACAACCCATTGTCACCCTTGAGGAAACTGGGTGCCCCCAGAATCCCAGCACCACCCTCCCAGCTCGCATCTCCAAATCAGGGTGAAAGGCACACGGGTGCAGTCACTCAGGTTGTTTATCCCAAATTAAAAGAGAAGTTTATCTCTGCTTTCAAGCATTACATGAAATTATTAACATTCAGATGACTGTATGGAGACCAGAATCCAAAGCCAATTAGAGAAGTATGATGTAAGGCTGCCAATTTACAATTACCACAACACCTGTGACATTTACAAATATTACCTCATGAAATTCTTGTGTCCTTAGGTAAATCCTTAGATTTCACTCTTGTAAAATGGATTACATATGTTCCCCGCTTCTGTGACTTGACAAACATCTTCATATAAAGCAAGCTCCTTTAAAATAGTTTGGTATTTAAAACATTTGACAAGCAGGACTGTTCCTAACATTTTACTGGTGTAATTAAGAATCAGGAGAAGCTTCCAGACTTACAGCAAACTAAAAGGTCTCCCTAAGCACCAGGAAATTTGTGACAATCCAGCATGGAGAGGTGAAATCCTACAACGTAAGAGATGGGGATTTAGGCAATGAATAAAAGTATCAGTGACATCTCTATATTAAAACAGAATTTTTACCCTTATCATTGCTTTAGACTAATAATATCTACAGTATTAACAATGTTCTTAGTCTTTATTAACGGTAATAATAACGATATATGGTTTCCTGATGGTATCAGACAGGTTCACCAAATCGGAGAGTCACAACCTATCAGTTCCTTCAGCCCACATGAGCTTTGGTCTCAAAATATTTCCAACTTTTATCCACTGGAAGACTGTTAGCTGAAATTACTGTTTCTAAAAGCAGCATGCGAAGTAGTTTTGCAGCAGCAGAAAATGGTGCTCAGCCTGTTCTTTCAGCCCTGCATGGGCAGAGGAATACTGAGGACACCATGCAAAAACTCAAGCTGCCTAAGATATTTGTTTGTAAAACAGCTACTGCAGCTTGCAAATGCACCTCTTCTCAGGTTTTCATCCCCATAATGCAACTGACAGATGGTAAACTGACCACAGGCAAGTGTCCTGAACCATTTCCTTCCTGAATCTGGGGAGGCAAACTTAAATATGAAGATGGTGGCAACTAACAGCGAGGAGACAAAAAAATTCGTTAAATGTCATGATTGTTTCACATACAAACACCAGTGGTGGTAATGCTTTCTTAAAATCTTTATCTCACCACAGACCACTTCCCCACAACTGTGACGATATAAGGATTATTAATCACACTGGGGCTATTTCTTCAGTTATGCGAAAGGCACAGTAAGATGCAAATGCAGAATGTGATGCTATCAGGCTCAGCTCCGGTTGTTAATAACAACGTAGATGTCCCTGGTTTGTCCTGTGTTAATTACTGAATGAGGAAACAGTGACATGCAGGCTGCATGTTGGGGCTAAACTCAGAGATGGCTAACTTGGTTCCTCAAAATTTTTTTGTAATGTGAAAAAGCAAGTGATGCTAAAAGTGAACATCAAACTAAATTATATTCCACTGTTTATTTCACTGGGGTTATATTTACATGAAACAGTGATCTGGCCTCTGACTTCAGTTGCACCAGCATAAACCCTGGAAGAGCACCATGGGAGCCCTGGGGAGATATTCAAACTTCAGACTAATACAAAGTGGAACTTGAACCCATCCAACCATCTTCCAAAGTAATTGCCTCTCTCTCCCTCACTCCCAGTCACTCTGTTTCAGTCTTTCTTGTCTACAGTCTCTGCCTGAAATGTCTTTCATGCCTTTCTTGTCCTTCTTGTGTATCTACCTCCACTTGAGATGAAAAAAATAGGTAGGAGGAATCATACCGTCTCATAATATGGTATATCGACAGGTTATTACCTTCTGCCATACTGGGTAAAAATTATGCTTGAGTCACATGCCAGTCCCAGTTCATCTTTCTGGATTCAGTTGCAGATGCAACACCTGTAATTTTGATATTTTGATGAATATTTGTGTCAAAGAGAAAAGTCTCAGCTGATTGACTATGTACTCAATTAAGATGCACAGCCATGCCACCATGTCCAGTCAGCAGTCAGAAGGATTATCATAAATACATCCGAAATGTAACCAATTCCTATGTGTGGGGTCAATTTCTGTATGTAAGTCTTTGAGGACTTCTTCTTCCAAAGTTGCAATTTTTTCCTCATCCGGGAAGATTGCCTCCTGTTACCTCTTTGTGATCTAAAACTCTTATTACCTGCCTTAGGAGCAGATAATTCTTGATAATGAGATATTTTACTATACAACCATTCTCTGTGTTGCAATATCATTCAGAATACCTTGGTTCTTATCCCAAAATAGCAACCTGAAGATGAAAGGCTTCTTAGACATCAAACAACTCCCAAGGAGTAAGTGACTTTATTTTTTGTGATTAAATACTATGAAGTGGGAATGGCAGTGTGATACCCTTGGAGGAAGGCAGAGTCAAGCCAAAAGGACAAAAAGTCAATAAATTACAGAAACAAACTGAAAATACAGACACGGGTATTTCGGCTGTATAAATTACTGCAGCTCTGATAGCACTCTGCTGATTTATTCTTTCTGTGAGCCTCACCAGTTAAGTCGTACTGGCTCGCTCACGGAATATACAAGGAAAATTAAAACACAGTGAGGTTAGTAGCCAGCACTCTTTCCCTCTCCACAGTGCACCCTGGTATGGGTTATCAAATCTGCAGGGGTATGAAACGAGAAGAGTAACGTCAGTCCTGAAGAGTCAGGAGCTCCAGCTGCAACCGGAATGAAATAAGGAGTGCCGGTGTGACAGAGCTGCCTTCTCCCCATCTCCTCCCATCTCCAGCATTCGCGGGCAGAGTCAGAATCAGACTCATGGGGACCTCAGGCAGAGGTTAAGCTATGACTCCTTCTCCCTTCCCACGTATTAGATGACTTTCAGCGCTACCCAATTTGGTGCAGTATGACCCTCTGCCCATGGCATGGGCCTTTGGGCAGTTATTCAGGGTATTCACCCCTAAAGGTAGCTCTCTCCACAGGTCTACAGCATAAATTCACCTGTTTCATGGCAATAGCCTGCTGATATTAATTTTTATTTCTCATATTAGCAGATGTCTCCTTGTCTTGTTCAATACCTCCAAGTATTTTGCTGCTTCTCTCCTGTTTCACCCCTGGGGATGCAGTAATACCAAGGTTTAAAATCAGAAATAACAGAGATCAAAAGAGCCCTCAGATGATCTCACCACCCTCCTGACTGTTCCCTAGGGTACCTTCCCCAAATTTGTTTAGTCCTGTTCCCTATGACTTTACTAATAGGGCTTTCAGCAGCTTTCTTTAGTAGACAGCCACGCAGTGTTATATTTCTGAAATTTGACAATGGCTATTATTGTACCTAAAGGGGGAAAATGAAGATTTTTCTTTTCAGTAATTTTCCCCTCCATTATTAGAAACTCTAGCCCTAAATTTCAGGTTGACCCCCAAGGTCACTACTAATCAACATTATGTATCATTTGAAACTCAAAGACATGCTCTTTATCTCTCTAGTCTACTGCTTTAAAGACAGAAGTGTGGTTTTTTAACATAAACATAGTAAATACAGCACAGGGGAACATGATACGAGGATATCATATTCTTGACTAGTACCACTGGTCACTGTCAAACACTGTCAAAGAATTACCCGAGCCTGACCTCAGAAGCCAGGGAACAGGGATCCAAGAAGCTTTGTAGGAGTTAATGAGAAGTCATGTAGCAATATTCCAGCAAAAATAAGTAGGTGCATAACAAATTAGGCCAAATTCTGCACTCGTTTATTTCCTTTACAAGTTCTTTGGGTGGGAAGTACAATTTTGCATCTATTAACAGCACAGAGACTTTGTCTCCTTTTAAGCTTACTAAGTGCTACACAGCTCAGTACATATAGCTACTATTAAGTACGATCCATTTAAGTTTCACCTGAGTAGAATATACATGAAGGTGGCAGCATCTCTTCCCTCCGATCCTGCCACAGTGCCCTGCATTCCAGTAGGAAACCCTCTTTTGAGTCATTCCCCAGATTCCCTTTCTAACTGGGATATCTGGAGAGCTTTGTTCACTCCAGGCCTTCAAATATTTCACTTGCATTTTTACGCTACATTTCAAGTGTGTGTCATAAGGGTAGTGTTAAGGGACTGAGGATTTCCCTCAGCCCCCTTGACCCACCAGGCTAATTACCAGGCCACCACATGGCAGGAGTTCATAAGCAGTGCTTGAAATGGCCATTGTTATAATAAACAGAGACAAAGCATGAAGACTATGTACCCTGTGGCATCTCCTCCTACCCAGCCAGACTTTTCAGAGTATTCCCCCAGGGCCCTGCAGACAAGCATACACTTCTCTTGAACGGGGACGGGTGTAACATGTCTGAAAATTACATCATTCCTCCTCCAGAAAAAAAAAACATATTCCTAATGACTGTATCTATAAAGCAAGGAGCTCCTGAGACTAACATGGGGTGGATTCAATGTGTGTTAATATTATTCATGGTTCTCATAGCTTAGCCCTTACCTTTGTAGTGACAGAGCAGGCTGCCCTGTTCTTGTTTACACTGCTATAAATCCAGTGACCAACTTCTTCGTGTTTTGAATACATTTCATCAATGATCAACACTGTGGCAGGAGTGAAGAAAAAAGCATTTTCACAGTCCTATCAAATACATTCCAAAGGCATGCCTCAAAGCCTCCTCTCCAATACCTGGGAAAATACATGGACACCTGAAAATAATACAGGGTCAGATGAAGTGTGCAAATCTGGCCAGAGATTCAGGGGGTGATAATTTTCATTGATGCATGAGTTTCGGCTCTTACCCCAGGCAACTGAGCTCCTATCAGCTAACCATGAAAATCGGTAACATATGTCTTCTGAACTCTTCCACTCCTGCAATTTGACAGGGTCCCACACATAAACATCTTCCCTGACCCTTTTTAGCTTGCCTCATAAATATTTTATCCAAATGATAGAGGGTGACCAAACAATTTAGGGCAAATTAGGATAGGGTTTGGCAGAAAATAGGAAACGGAATACAATAATATTAAGAAAAGGGGGAATTTTAATGAGAAGATGAGAGGAGTGATTTCTTTGCAGACCTTATGAAATCTAGGTTGAAGTTAAAAACGAGGTGACATTCAAACTGTAGAGAACAAACCTGCCTTGGACATAATTGTCATTCCTGTCTCCAAGCTGTATAATTTTGTAGTATGCCACAAAGGCAACCAAAACAGTAGAGATTGAACAACCAGCACTGTAGAGAGCTTAGTACTTCCGGGGAGCTGGTAAAAGCCTTCTCTTAAAGGCTGAACCAAAGCCAGACCTTAGGTCAAGAGGAACTGAATGTCAGGTTGGATGGAGCTTTGAGCAACCTCAATCAGTGGAAGATGTCCCTGCTTAAGGCAGTGGGACTAGATTAAATGATCTTTAAATGTCCCCTCCCATCCAAACCATTCTATGATTGTACAAAGACATTATATCTTTCTTAGATGACTCCTGGCATTTTTCAGGAGCTAGGTTGGTCCAAACACAGTAAGCAGTTCGCTGGCAGCTGTGTGCTGCTGTGTTGTTCATATTATTATTATTCACTATGATAATGCTGTTAACAAAGCTGCAGAAAAGAGGTATGCTAACTCAAGACTGTTTCTGCACAAAAGAAAAGGACAGGAAGACCCTAAAAACCATCTTTTTAAACAGCATAAGAAGAAGCTGGGGGTGGGGAAAAAAAAAAAAAACCGAAACTTAAAGTTATCGTGTTTTCTGCAGGAGCCTAGAAAGATGACCTGAGCACAGTGAGCAGATCCTGGCCAAGCTGAGCTCATAGGAGGAGCCTGGGAAAGTTTCTTTCCTTGGTGGTGTCCAGGCTGGGAAGGGACATGCACTATTCCCACCAGCCTCAAGCTACTGTCACTACTACCATAGCCCATTTTTCCTTTTAACGGAGAAAGGTCATGTGCAGAAAGACATCCTTGCCCACTCTTGAGAATGGGATCTATAGGATTAGATAGTGTATCTCCTGGCACAATAAATCATGCTCTCCTATGCTGTCCACTACTGCTGAATACTTCCAGTGTTCAATATTTCAAGTATTTCTGATGGTCGAAGCCCATACTGATTTTCTGGAAGTAGTTTTATTTGCATTATACTTGTACAAAAACATGATTTATTTTAAATGTCAGGAGTAAATTATAGTTTTACAGATTTGTAGAAGGTTTTTCTTCCTGACAAAATAAATTATTCTTCCTCCAGAATTACTAGGTTTCCTCAGGTCTTGGTTTTCCTCCTCTTTATTTAGAAAGCCACACATATGAGCACACTAAATATTTATGAATATAATTTATGAGCCCAGTTGTCTGTTTCTTGCCAAAAGTAAGAAGTTGGCCTGTGTGTGGCCTGAAAAATCCTAACTGTGACCAGACTGAAAACACAGAGGTGACAGCAACTTCACACTCATTGGGAAAAACATCCAAAAACACCAGATACAGCATAGAAAACATGTCCTAAATAACAAGGAAACATACATCATCTCTAAGCTAAACAGAGTGATAATTCAAAATAAAAGGCAATAAAGGAAGTTAAGAACAAGACATTTGTCAGCACTATTACAAAGCACATAAAAACTGAAAAAAAGTGTACTATTTTCCAGGCTGAACTGATTTATTTTGCTTTGGTGTATTTACTTAATAGTTTCCTTGTTACCTTTAAACAAGGTGATTTGGGCTTCCGCTCAAAAAATAAAGAGAGTCTCTCCATTGAGCATATGAGAAGCTGGATCAGGCCCCAAGACAGTACACGACACACTCAGGTGACCTCCCAAAATTTTTCCAAAACAACCTCCCATTGCACTGAGGAAGCAAATCCTACCTCTTCTGATGCAGGACACAGCCCCTCGAATGTTGCCCACGTTTCTGGAAAACAAAAAGCAGTAAGTCTTTCATCATTGCAGAAAGTCCCAAATAGTGATTTTCATTGATCGACATAGTATTTTTCACAAGCAGAAATACTTTTTATCCTAGGA
The DNA here is from genome assembly GCA_013399365.1 of Pampusana beccarii. Classification (NCBI taxonomy): domain Eukaryota; kingdom Metazoa; phylum Chordata; class Aves; order Columbiformes; family Columbidae; genus Pampusana; species Pampusana beccarii. The sequence goes on from VWYH01005887.1 coordinate 797,516, forward strand.
AAATACAGCATCATCAAGAACAAATCACTAGTATTTACTCTTTGCAATAGGAAAGGACATCAGATTAACACTTCAGAAATTACAAAAACGAAGCTTTGCACAGGGTCCTTGCTATTCTCTTAGATACACCAGGTTAGAATTCCCCCCAGCCAACTTTTTGACGTGAGTGAAGCCAAGAAATAAAGATATTTTTTTAAACTAAGTAAAAAACAAAGTAAAAGGTTTGGGTTTCAATTTCAGAATAATAATTACTTAAAGTTTAGCGTGGTGAGTGGAGCTGAAGAGACAGTGATAGGGAGTGGGCTTATTTGAAGCAGTTGTTATCTCGTTCCCGCTGGACGTGGAATGGGAGAAACACGCTCTGTCATCACGCGGTCCCCCACTCCACATTTACTGGCTTCACTCGTCTCTTGAACTTGGGAGTTCCTGCTTTCTTGCCTCTAGTGTACAATTTACAACGTAGCTCAAATATTTATAACTAGGTTGCTTCTCATGTTCCCCTAGGCGCTGCGTATTAGTCTGTTTTACGAGACTTCAGTAAAGAGCAGCATATCCTATAAATTCAAAGTTTGAAATCTATTGGGACTTATCAAGTATCAATTTGAGGATTCAGAAACTTTGCTAGATAGCAAAATTCTCTGCCACCACATATTGTACTCCTAATTAAGGGAAATTTCTTGTTTACACGGTGGTTAAAGAAAATTGCTGAACATAGATCTGCAGCTAATCTTGTTTTCTGCAGAAATGCAAACAATTTTCTGAATAAGACGTGTGTTGGAAAGCTCCCAAAGTAAAGAAAGAGGTCTCTGGGTATTCAGTACTTGTCCATATGAACAAGGGACACCTTCAGATCTGTCTCTGGTACTGTATGGATCTGTAGCTCCTGTAAATGGATAACCTTCATGGGCCATTAGTTTTGTTTTTGTTAATCCGCAGAATTAAACCCATGGGCACATTTAGAAGGTTTATTTCAGTCTGATGTTCCAATGACTCCTCAATCTGCCTACAAGAGTCCAAATATTTCCAGGGTGAATACATAATCAATTAGTTATTTTATATGCAATTTATCTTAATGGAAATTCAATCAAACATCACAACCTTCTCGAGCACCATTCTTTAGCATTCTGTCAGCTTTCAGAGATGTCTTGAGGTAGAAGGTCCTTAATGAGTTTTATAAAGCACTCATATGCAGTGCCTGCCACTATAAGTCAAAAAGAGCTCCTTAATTAGTTCTGTAAGAGAGAAGACAACAGAGCACCATCTATACATGTTCTCAGATCAAGCACTTCCCTCCTTGTTTTTTATGGGTTGAGAAATGCCAGTTCAGCTGACCTATCATGCCATCCTAATTTCTCGGTCATTTAACAGTGCTTAGAGTTGATGGGGATGGTTGTTGTTTTAACCTAGATATTAACTTATTTTTAAATCTACTCCAAGCTTTTGCTTGTACAAGACCTAGCACATCTATCATCTCTGGGTAGTCCAAAAACCTTTGACAGAGAGAAAGCAATGCTCTAGGCAAATGCTTGAGAAAGAATTTGCAGATCTAACTGAAAAGTCTTGAGAAAAAAAAAAAAAATGACAGAGAAGTTCCAACATAAGCAACTCTACATTTGCAGCTATTTTCTTCTGATGTTCTCCTTTCCTCTGGCCAGTCTCAGTTAAATTTCTAGCTTTGTCTGGCTTTTAAGTGGACCGTATAAGCACTGGATCTGATTCACTGTGAAATACCCTGAAGTTCATAGATAACCATCCTCTCAAATATTTGATGTGGTATTTCTGCGGGGTGTGCTGTGTTAGCATTTGTATGTAGGTTGCAGAAAAAGGGTGCTGTGAAGCTTTGTTGCCCTCTGGAATAGCAAAGGTAAGGAAAAGAGAAGCAAAATGCTCCTGGGACCTTAGGGCATGAGGACCTCTTGCTGTGTCCCCCCATCCCTGCTGCTCCTTCAGAGACAGGAGACCTGAGGCTGGTAGGTCTCCCCAGTTGAGCAGGGAGTGCCTGTTCTCCAGACCTATGCTTGCTTAAAAGTCGAAAAATGCCAACATCAAGCCAAGCTGCACAGGTATCTGGTGGGGAGGAGAGTTGGCATGGATCTCCTTCATACAGGCAGACTGGGACTCTGCAGGACCAGCGCCTTCATCTCCTGAGCTCAGCGATGTTAGCCTTGAGCATGAAGGACAACTCACAATATGAACATAGGACACGGGTCATAAATTTATACCTGCTTAAACCCATTCAACACATCTGTGCTTCACCCTGCTCTGCAGCTCAACCCGAAGCCTGGAGAGATCCATAAGCTCTGAAACACTAGCAAGAGCCACCAGACACCCTCTGTACAGTTTTGTATCATCTTTCAGCCAAAGATATTAAACCAATATGCTGGTATTAATCAAGCCTCATAAACTCCTCTGGGAGTTAAATAAATGTTGTTAAACACATTTTATACCAGAGCTTTACCTTAAGACAGTTTTTCTAAGTGTTCATTCCTGCTGACCTATGCAAGAGCAGCAGTTGGTATGAATATGCTGACATCTTGAAATGCTGCTTTTTGCAGGTAAGCCTCGGTTTAGCTTCCACTAAAGTAACTTGTGGAAAAACATAAGCTTAACCATGCACAGTCTGATTTAAATACGTTGCATACTCAAAGGCATGCACGAAATCAGACACGTCAACCAGACTGTTTCAGGCTTTGTAAGGCAGCCAATACACTCGCAAGTAAGATAGACTTCAGACATGTTGTAACATTAATTTTAAATATCATGAAAACTCATTAATCCTGGTTTAGATTTTAGACACTGCACAATGTTGGACATTTTGTTAGCATTTTAACTGACAGTTGTATGAAGGGTACTTTGATTTTCCCACAAAATCCCTTAAAAGCAGTCCATGCCCAGTCAGTTGAGCAGATGCTGTGCATTGTTATGGAGATAATCTAAATTTAACCCCTGGATTAATTTGCCACTCTTTGGAGATGGGGCTGTTGGAGTCCCTTTACTTATCCCTGTAAAACGCAGGTGATATTTTTGGCTTTGCTGCAAGACAATTTGCCTACGTTGCTGAGCCTCCCGTCTAGTCATGAAATGAAACATTTTGGTTTTTTCCTTGAACATCACAGAAGTTTCTGAGGTTTCAGTTCTGACTACTATGGAACTCATAACTTTGTCATTGGCTTTACTAGGACCAGGATTTCCTCTAGACCGAAGGTAACCCATTGGCAGTCAGTGGACCCTTGGGCACAGACGAACCACTTCTAAGGCAGCATACAAAAAGCCAATCTGTTGTGCACAGGCTTTAATTCTCTCTGTGGACACCCTGGAAAACCATTACAGATCCATATTCAGAAAAACGTTGAAAGCCATTTCCAGTAGCCACTGAGAAAGCTAGGTTCAACAAAAAGCTGAAGTTGTGTCAGCATTGCTCAGTTAGGGTCTATATCGAGGTGTCTTGACAACATTAAAGGCCTGATTCTTCTATGTGTCTGAATAGTGGTCCAATCTGTGACCGTCCCAACACGATTAACACTTTGCTTCTATGTTTAACAGCACAAACGCCACCTGTGCATTGAACAGCCCAGTCCAGTGGGCAGGAGTGGACTTCACAACACCATCCTCACCCAAATTTCCACTCTGCTTATGCTTAAGCTACAGTCTCTCCTACTTTCTTTTTCTGCATTTGCCTTAACCTTAAAACGTCACAAGCCCTTTGCACAGTTGCAGTGTCCTTAGGGACAGTTGTCAGTCCTAAGATAAGCAGGAAATCTCCCACAACAGAATTAATAAGGTTTGAGCGTAAACTTGCCAGCTACCCAGGTTTAGCTCCAAAAAGCCAGAGTTTGGGGTTATTTTAGTCTTCAGGAACCTTGCAACACCAGAACTGCAGGCATAAGGCAGAAAATAACAAGTCCTAGACAGAGAGAGGAACCCGTAGAACCATTTTACAAGTGCTCCTACCACAACATCTAAGGCCTCTAGATACAGCAATCTGCCTCTCTTTTTCCATTCTCCTTTGCTACGCTTCCTCCCCCAGATGTTTTTCATCATCTAAGGTAGCAATTCAGACATTCGTGTAACTGATCCTAAGAAGTGTGCTGCATGTGATTAGCATCAAGTCACCAAAGAGCAAAGAAATGCAATTAATCCCTGTTTAAATAAAAAACAGATTAGATCAGATTAAACATATTAGCAATGGGCAAACCTCAGATGGTTTGGAGACTGGACTCGGGCTGGAAAATTGTTTGGGAGTGCCAGTATAACCCAGGTCTTAGCCAAGCTTTATGATGCTTCCATCCAAGAAGGCTGGAAAGTGCAAGGAAAGCTCTCCTGGATGATCCTTTGCACTTCCTGCTCTCCGATGCAGTCAGAAAGAAACAGACACTCTCATGGTATGTTGACTTCTGGCACCAACACTTCCGATCCTGCCCAGAACAAGAAAATATTGAGGGCAGAGTTGCCTACTTACTAAGTAGGGGTTTAGTAAAAGGGACTTGCTCTAGTTAAACAGAGTTGATTTTGTTGTTGTTGTTGTTGTTCCTAGTTTTCATTATGAGTTGAATTAGTTTCTAGGCTTTATGGTAGAAACAATGACCACCAGTCTGTTATTCCATTGATATTTATGATGTTGCATGTGTATCAAATAGAGCATTTTCGAACAACTCATCTTCACAAAAATAACTCTCATTTGCTGATGGGGGATAGGTTGTCAGTATTCTGATTTCAACAGCACTTTTGTAAACATCTGAAACAGGAACATTTTGACAAACCCATATAGTGACTGCAAATAGTAGTGAAAGCTTTTAAGCAACATATCCTAAGATGTCTTAGTTTGTCAGAGCAAATCTTCTTTACCCTTGTTTGCAAATTTCTACTGTTTCTACACGTGTAATAGAGTTCCAGAATGAACTTTATACCAATCAGAAAAAAAAAATCATGAAAAATAGAATTATTTTTAAAGTTTTTCTGGGAAGATAGGACAGCGAGATGGATGGCTGGGCAGACAAAGAAGCACACTTCTTTGAAGAACTATATTTAGTGCAGTTCCTCCCTAAAAGAAGCGTCTCCTAAAGTTTTCTTTTACATCCAGTCCAATGAAAGCAAAAAGCAGGGAACAAAACCACTGTCTCCGGAAAGCACATCTCTTTATGTCAGAATCATGAACTGGATTCAGTAATTTCCATGTAAGAATGGTCACTCCAGAAAACATGTTTAAACTGAAATGACAAGTAGAGGCTGTTGGGGATTAGAAGCATATACATGCATCCTGATGTAATAGTTTCCCACACCCATGGCTATTTTCACATTCTTTGGTTTGAAGAAGTGAGATCGGAGGCAGACTGGGCCTCTCCTGTTGGACTGGTCCAGTGAACCTCTGGAAAGCAGCCATTTAATACACACCGTAATTTGCTCTCAGACTGCACTAGAGTCACCAGTAAATCAGACATATAGGGTCAGATCCTCAGCTGGTGTGAAGTAAAGTAGCTCCACGGGAGTCAACCTTTGGCAGTTGAAGATCTGGTGTTAAGTACACTGGTAAAGTTTCAGCCATCAGGTAAAAGTGATTTCTCACCTGTTTTCCAATGGTGTATTATTCATGGCTGGATTTTGCCTCCTTACCTCACAGTGACTACCACCGTCCTCAAGAAAGAGCCCTACTGAGATCTCTGGTGTATGTGGAAAATAAAAAAAAGGGCTCAACAGGAGGGGAGCAGGATCTTCAGTACTAAAAAAGTGAATGCCTCAGAACTATCAAATCCTAGCCCTTTTACAAACCAAAAAGAAATCCCTCTCTTACCTGAAATCTACCCTCAGAAACTTTTAAAAATACGGTTTGTAAAACATTCTGTATTTTATTTCTAATGAAATGCTAATAAAAATGTGGAACGGTAATTTGTTTTGTGGTGCTGCACTCAAAGAATGTGAATACTTGGTAGCTGTGTGTTTAAGACGAATTGCTGGGAAACGCCTTTCAAATCTGTCCTGTCCTTTACCTGTTTAGATTTATACCACCTCAGATGTTAATAGCTCTTTGGTGAATTCTTAATGCCAAATGTAAATATAAAAACAAGAAGAAAATGTTCCTCGTGCATTCATACTTACCTTTCCTGGCAGAAGGCCACTTCTGTCACTCAGAGCTCAGACTGTTCTCCTTTTAATTTGGCATCGATTCCGTGGCTGCTGTTAATAGTGCTATTGGTGTTGGAGGTAAGCCAGACACCATACTTTTCTAACCAATTTGTCCAATAACATGGATTATTTTGTTAGTTAATCTGTCACTTCTTGAAAGAGAAATCTTTAGTAGCATTTTTACAAATATTCTTGGTTTGTGTCTTATGCTTTCTCATTACCCTACATCAATACCAAAGCTTCTATGGGAGCTAATTAAGTTTTGATACCTTCACAGAAAAATTACCATTCTGCGTTGAGCAGAATCTTCTTTTTGACACCCTTTTTTCCTCTAGAGATTAAAATAAATAAATAAATAAAATGACTGTTTCAACTATGGGTTGATAATTTTTCTTGTCTTTCTGCTACAGTCCTTCCCCCTGCCACAACACACCAGACTTCTCTGTGTAAAAATGGAATAAGACACAGTAAAACTAACAAAGCTGACTTCTCTACGGGCGTGCACCCTGTGGCCCTGCTCTGCAGTAACTCCAGCTCTTTGGCCTCACCCTCATCACCATTCTGTCTTCCCTTTCATTCCCTTCCCTGGCTTCCCACCATGCAACCGTGCCATCAGGTCCCTCCTTCTCCTCATTAAATCCTGAGCAAACGGCTGGCTCCAAACAAGGCTTGTGTGGTTGAGCAGCACGTACAGGTGTAGTCCTCGTGAGCTGGAACATTGAACAAGACTAAATGTTTCAACATACCCTACAGGCTTTCTTCTCTGAGCTGTTTTTCCTTCTCTGCATGTCTATCAGTTTTCAGAGGTTTGCAAGCTCACATCTGAGAGTGTGTGTGCTCTAAAAATGGCCAGCGGGTTCAGGAATTGTTGCAGGTGGCCTGGCAGATGAGCAGATGAACAGGCTGGGCTATCATCTTCTCTTAAAAGTGACCTGGAGAGCACGGGGCAGAGAACAAAACATGAAAATCTTTACAACCAAGCCTAATAAAAAACGTCCATACACAAAAAATCAGATCTGTAAAATATGTTATATTTTAACAACAATCCTGGAAAAAAAAAAACACCTCAGAAGTATTTGTTATTTCCTGTGCTGGACTGCAGAAGAAATAGAGCCAGATTGTATGACAAACACTGCATGTTCATTGACAGTCTGGTTTTATCTTCAACATAGCTTAAATCAGAAGCAGAGTAAACAAGGGCTTCAAGGAGGCACTGGACATGAACTGGGTAATGCTATCTGGCCTGGAAACCGTCTGGTTTCCTTCAGCTGGGCGATCTTAAGCACTTTCTGCTTCCCCCCCCCTACGGATTCAGGAGGTTAAGTGCATTTCTGCCCGCTGCCCACACCCACCTCCGGGCAGGAAGGGCTGTGCGGGAGGAGGGGACACCAATGCACAGACCTCTGCCTACTCTGCATTCACGGTGGCCGCCCGAGCTGAGGCTCGGTGATGGCAACACCGAGCTCTAGTCCAAAGCAGCACAGCTTGGCCAGCCACATCATGCAGTGCCCAGCTGGTGTCATCCCAAAAGCCTGTATGCCCGAGAATTGATGCTCCTCTGCATCTGCAAGAGTCCCTCAGGATAGGCTATAAAACTTGGCCTGCCGAAAATTTAAACCAAAGGCTATTTCCTTTCGTGTTTAGGAGTATAAACAATTACAATTTAAATCTGACATCTCCTAACTCAGTGAAATGCTTTATATAAACATGTGTTTGGTGTCTTCTGGTTTCTTTCTCAACCAAACCCTTTAGAAAGTGTACACACATTTCATAATGATACAAGCAACATTTTCCTACTGCTACACACTGGAGACGTGCTTTGCATAGCATTTAATTCCAGCTTCAGTCTCCACGTTCAAATCACCTGTGCATGGTGAGGCTGAAGCCTGGACTCCATACTTGCTGCTCCTGATCAGATGTGCCTGGAGTCGAAGGTGAAGGTTGTTTAGGAGCCCCAAATCTTCACACCTGGTCTCCTGCACTGCCAGCCCTGTCCCAGCACAGCCCTCCAGCCTGGCTGGAAGAGATCCTCTGCACTCTGCATTCCTTGGAAAGCATCCTCTGTTTAGCAAAACTCAAACATTTCATTAAGGAAGCTTAAACGGTGGCTCTGCATTTTTTAAATGCACAATGCCAGCCATTTATAGCCAAACAATGCAATCCTTACAGCACTCAGCTTCGTGAGAAGTCCCAGAGGTAATGTTCTGCATTATCCTTGAGGAACACCATGGTCCTGAGTTGTGCTACACGTGGCTTTACTCACCTGTCCGTTTCAAAACAGACTTGGGTTTACCAGACCTGGCCCCATGAACCTTCTCACCAGAAAACGTACTCACCAGATGACTTGAAATAACAAACTGACAGAGCTTCTTTTAAAGCTTTCAGGAAGTTATCTGTTTCTGAAAAATACATAAATATATGATAAAACCAGAAACATCAGTGAGCAATTTACTGGAATTGGAGGCTCACCTGTTTTCTAACCTCCAAGTAGACTACAGACACCATTTGAAGAACCTTGTGCTTTCCACACTGTGTACCACTTTGTGCATATTGATGTGCTTACACTGCAGACACCTCCACCTCAAGTGCCCCTGAAAGGATAGAGCAGCAGCAAGGAGCAGAGAGACTTCAGCTGAACCCTAAGTTTCACCTTACATGGATGGGCACTGCAACCAGATTTGTCCAGAAACACCCCAAAGGAGGGACTAAGTTATCAAAATGCCTAAGAATCAGCTTTCTAGAAGGAGAAGTAGCTCTCAAGACAAGTGGTCTCCCACTACCTATTTACCAGACAGAAGTAGAGCCCATTGCAATGAGGGAAGGTAGAAAAAGGTAACCTTAAGAAAGCCCTCCAGCCTGAGTAGCCTGCCCAAGAACAAGAGATGCATGTCTTGTCAGAAATAGTCCTGGATACTGTGTCACCTCACACACGCTGCAGGTAGCCAAACATCACTAGGGAACTGCAACCACAAAAACTCAAATTACAGCTAGCCAGAGGATTTATAGGTTATCTAGTTTTCTAACTGGCTTCCAGTGGGCTTTGTGGGGCTAAGAGATTGCCTCTGTCCTGGTCCTGACAACAGGCTTGTGGACAAGGGCTACGAACCGCAACAGGATCACCAGCCTGACAGCAACTCAGGCTATCACTATCATTAAAAAAAAGATTTTAGGAGCCACTGCTGGTGGTGATGGAGCCACATAAATTTCGAAAGTGATGCTTTGGAAACAGACAGGTCCTTCCCAAGAGATCAGGGAATATGTGTGGATGCAAGAATACAAAGTTCAAACTGTTTTGTCTAAATCCCAAAAGTCTTATACATCAGCACTGAAATGGTTTCGACACTAATAGGTGTACTAGCACTTCTTCTCAAGCCAAAAAATCAAACATTGGTGTTGCATAATAACAAGCATCAGCTTTGTCATCTTCACCCTGCTGGATGCTCCCTCAGGTTTATTATTTTACCTGCACTGATGAAGACCCCACAGCTTGGTTCCTGAGCATCACTTCCCACCTCAGCCCCACTAAGTACCACCCTCACTCCATCCAGGGCTGGCCCGCAGTCACTGACGGCTGCACTCTGTGGATCAGCCTCAAACATCGAATTATAGAATCATAGAATTTCTTTGATTGGAAAAGACCTGTAAGATCATCAAGTCCAACCATTAGCTTAACACTGCCAAGTCCACCTCTAAACCGTGTCACTATGAACCTCATCTAGACATCTTTTAAACACCTCCAGGGATGGTGACTCCACCACTTCCCTGGGCAGCCTGTTCCAATGTCTGACAACCGTTTCCACAAGGAAGTTTTTCCTAATTTCTAATCTAAACCTCCTCTGGTGCAATGTGAGGCCACTTACTCTCGTCCTATCACTTGTTACCTGGGAAAAGGGACAGACACTGTCCTCACTACAACCTCCTTTCTCTCACATCTCAGAGGTGCCTCAGTAATGTTGCTTTAAGCTCTGTTTCTGTGCTTTTGCTCCCAACCCACCAGCTGCTCCCCAGCTGCTCCCCAAAAATTAAAGGCTTAGCCCCTTCCCTGCCTTGCAGAGTTTTAAAACCCTATTTAATGTGGGGAGGTGGTCTATCTGTACTATATGTTGATAAAACTCCTTTGCAACACAAGCCCAGTTTTACACTTTCTGTATTTCTTGTGTATTCAAGGATGCGAAATGAGGGTGTGGAATAGCCCGATTTGTACGTCTGATAGCTGGGAGAGAAATCTGGTGTAAATTATTCCCTTCTGAATATAAAACTCGACAGAAACATTTTTCAAGAGAAATCTGCAGAGGTCCTTAGGCCACTTTGGCTGTACCAAGTAATACCATAACCATGGGTGAACACTGCTGGTACAGGGTTTGTCTTGTATTTAATGGAAGTCTTAAAAATCACTCCCATATAGGTGGGGGTTTATACACTACATGTAGGCATGGCTCAGAGCAGCAAAGCTCTGTCAAACATGCAGGATTAATCCATCTCGCTTTCTGAAGACTGCTGCTGTCAGCCCCAGTATCCTGCCTTATGCAATGGGTCTAGCAATCCTTCTGATGTTTATACTTAGAAGCATGAAGTGGTCCAAGCAGAACTGAAGAGAAATGCTCCAGGTTCTGAGTCTCTCTCCAACAACTGAGACCATTAAGATAAAAAAAAAAAAAAAAAATTAAATACAAATAAATGAATAAAGATTTAGTCAAACATCCTACGATGAGCTGAAGGTAGGAGCACGCATGGCACAGTGTTCCAGCTTGGAGATCTCTATCCTCACATGATACTAAATAGCTTTAGCATTAAGTATTTCTAATTTATTATCATTTGTAAGCATCTGGACAACCACCTGGCAACTGTGGCAGGGTTGGGATTTGAATCACAGGCTAATAAAATCTGTAGTGAAACCTGTAAACCAAACACATGAAATCAGATGGGTGTATTAGTTAATGTGTGCCATTGACGTCTTAGCTTCAACCCCACACCGGCCACGCCGTGAAGGTGTTGGGATGAAATGGCTGAGGGCTGGCGAGACCGTTCCAAATGAGCTTCCTGAGAGACGTCTGCAGGAGACAAGTCCACATCACTGCACCACGGGAGCTGTCAGTGAGCCACGGCAGCGACGCACGTTTCCAGCCTTCACACTCTCTCTCTGAGGACACACCTCCTTCTGCCTTAGAATCTTGGCTTTCACTTGCTTGTGGAGGGCCCCAAGGGTTTTGCTTGTCTGATGCTGTGCCCTGGCTTCAGCATCTTCGCATTTTGTTGCTCTTCCAGTGAATCCCCCCCGAAAAAGCTGAACTGCCTTTGGCAGCCCTGCATGGGGCAGATCTTTGTAGCAAGAAAGGTGCTTTCCAAAGTCAGCCAACCTGTAACCTTTGGCATGGGGTGCGGTTTTGCAAGATCCTTAGTCTGGACTAAGCTGGACTAAGTTATGCACATACCTGAGCCATCAGTATCGCGTGTTGATTTGGCCTAAAACAGGCAGGAGACCGTCCTCTCTGCGCGGGCAGCAGAGTATTTATGAAACACCTTGACACCTCTAGGTTTCTAACCTTAGGTGTTTTTTTTCATACTGGCTACCTCCTACCAGCAGTCATTAGAAGTCCCTGCCCAGTTCCTGGCTGTCCGTAACACTTCCCAAGCCACTCTGCTCGTGTGCTGGCAGTTGTGACAGCTCAGTTCCCCTCGGCTGGGACTGGCTGTGTGGAAGCACCACCTGCACCTTGCTGTCTGCTCCCAGGGAAAAAATTCAATCAACCTTCCCCAGAAGGCCACAATTTAAAAAAAAAAAAAAAAAAAGGAAGCTAGGCTTTTCAAATGGAGTTTTCACAAATGTGTCTCAAAAGGACTTTTGCTTTCCTTCCTTCCTTCCTTCCTTCCTCCCTTCCTCCCTTCCTCCCTCCCTCCCTTCCTCCCTTCCTCCCTCCCTCCCTTCCTCCCTTCCTCCTTCTCTTTGCTTTTTTCTTTCGTTTTTCTATTCCTTCTTTCTTTGTTTCCTTCATTCCTTTTTTTTTCTCCCCAGTCTTCTCCCAAATTACACCAAAAGAGAGGAAATGCAAGAGGCAGAAAAGGACAAAAGAGTGGAAACTGAATATGAAAAGCTAAACGGTAAACAATGAATCCCTACCAAGTTGTACGGAAGGTGGGTAAAAATCCTGGACTGCTTTGTTAATATTTTTGAAAACTGGCCTTTAAAAAAAACAATGAAAATGTCTTTACTACTTTAAATAATCTATATCTGTTTTAGAATCAGCTCTAGCTCCACACCTGTAGATAATATGCATATTTGGTAGAAGATTATTAGTTCAAACCCAGGCTGAGAAGGCTTGTACAGCATCTCCCTCCTCTTACAAAGGTTTAAAGGAAATAGAACAGGATAATTTATGACACTAAAAAAATGTCTGTAGTTTACTCAGAGAAGGTTTCAGTTCAGTGGATTGATAATTTTTAGCCACCTGAGTACAACACTGACCCGACTTGTGGACAAATTTGACAGTTGTTGCCCTGGGCACCCGAGTACTTCTTTTAGCTTAATAAGCTGACAATACGGTTGATGTTGTCTGCTCTGTGTACGTAGAGCACTAGATTTTTCACCCATAGGGGCAAAAAATAGCTAAGACGGTTCTGTACAGATATGAATATTTCCTCTTTCTTTTTACAATTTTCACTTTTAATACCAAAAAGGTGATTATTAACTAAAACTTGCTAAAAAGATATGGAAACATAACTAAATAAATAAAACCTTTTTTTGTTGTTTAGGAAGGAAACTTCATGGTTTTTGACATTCCTATGGAATTCACTTTGGGGTTCTGGCTTCCAGCCACCAGTGTGGGCATGTAGTCCTCCCTCAGCTTTGCCCATCATCTCATGAGCAAAATATCACCAGTTGCCCCAGGGGCGCAAAAGCCAGTTCAGTAAATGATGTTCTTCTCTCAAAGCCAGAAAGCATAAAAGGCCATTTGTAACTGTCAGGGACCAAAGCTTCTAAACTGATCACCATCTGCACATTCAACTAGCCAGCACTGATCTGGAGAGTAATTATCATTCACATGTTGGGTCTTCAATTGTTTTGTCTTATTTCGAGGGCTATGATGGTGTCTAGCACTATGAAAAGCTAGATCCCTCCCCCAAAGAGTGCTGATCTCAAAAAGGAAGAGTCTGAATGATGACTGCAGACTTGTAGGAAGGTAAGGAAAGGATTTACCCTAAGTAAAGATCACCATTTTTATTTGGCAGTGCTGTGCCTCAGCCACATGAACTTAGCTTTCAGGGTTAAAAGAGGCATAGAAAAGAAAATCTGCAAGTATTTTTTGCACAATTTGCATAATTTTGGTATGATGAGGCCTATGGCTGTCCAAGGCAGAAGTGCAATGACCTGGAAACTGTGGAACTATAAGGAAGTAAAGGTTTCCTGACAGATAGTGGGCAGATATGAGAGCCGGAGAACATGAGTTGCAAGGAAGCAAGCATACCATGAAGAAGGGGCATGGCCAAAAATGTGAATGATGGTGAGTCAGAACATAAAATATCTTGCTTTCATTTAAGCCTTGGGTGAGGTGATGGAGATGCCATCATTTCAATGGAAGCATGAGAGCAGAATCTGGATCCCTTAGGTTCATTAAAGATCTGCTGGCCTGTTTCTACACACATTTTGGCCCCACGGATTTTAACCCAGGCATGCTGGTCAAACTCCAGTTAGGTCTCCTTATGTTATTTTCCTACAATTCACCCCATCATTCCACACTTGCTCCTAGAAACACTGTTATGTAGCCACTGTGGCAGCACACAACCTAGAATCAACATCAAATAATAAACCATAAACGTGCTCTGCACCTCTGGCTTTGCATGTATCTCTCTCAGTTGGGACCCATCCAAGATAGTTACATGCATACAAATGATTATCAAAGGTACCATCACGAGCACAACACCCCCCTGAGTATGCATCTGCAGCTATAGCCGTTCACTTACACATATATATAGCAAGATGCCACGACAGTGTGGCACAAAAAGAGCCACAGTTCCTGCCATCACAGCCCTGATCAAGGTACGATTGCAGCTGGGGAAGGAGAGAAACTGCAAAAGAAGATACTAAGGGAAGAGACACCTCCTTCTGCCTTGCATAGGGCTGAAGCTGAAATGTCCTTGAGTGGTTATTACCCAGTAGTTCAAGCTGATTTGTTCTGCCTGTGAGTTTTGATTTGGAAATACAGCGAGCCTGAGGAAAGGGATATGAAGTGACCTGTAGTTGGGACTTATATTTTTCCTTCCCCAGTGGATGTCCCTGCACACCTGCTTGCGGTGTAATAGTGTAATAAATTGAGTGCATATCTATATCCACAAAGGGTCAAACTCTGCTCAGAATTACACCCGTGTAAATCCCCAATAACTCCACTGGCCTCACCGGAGTTATTTGGCACAGATTTACACTTGTGTAACTGAGAGCTCATTTTAAGATACAGTCTGAAAAGCATTTCACCTTCAGGGTAAAAAAAATGCTACTAATGTCAGTTGTTGTTACATTTAAAATAACCAGAAAGAATTTCACCTGGATGGGATCCATTCATAATCCATGACATTCACATGAACCTTTTTCCCTTATTTCTGGTATGCATGGAAAGATGTTAGATTTTAATTCACAGTGCATCCATGCCTTTTGTTTTGGAAAGATTACTATGCCTTAGATCAATCATTAGGAAAAGGTGTCTCTATTGATAACACATTTGTCTCTGAGATGCTACAGAACATTCCAAGCCAGATTTCCTTTGAATCCAGGCACTGCTTTTATTATCAAAGCATGAAAAATAGCTTGCGTTCATGACATCAAATGCAGCCAGCACACAACGCTGAAGGCTAAAGTGAGACTCCAGTCACATCACGTAAATCCAGTGGAGCTCTAGCCACTTAGGCTCCCATCCCTGCAATGCAGTTGGCCTCAGAGCGGGTCCCGTTGCTCAGGGGCTGCCGCCCTGCCAGGAGGCAGCACACAAACCCCACGGGTCCCCCCTCAGGCACAGGACAGGCTGCCACGCTGTGACCCGTAGACACACAGGTAAGGAGAGGTGTGAGGATCAGAAAATACAGGCTGTCAACTGTGACCTTTTGCAGGCATCGATCCCAAATTGAGCTGAATTCCTTTAAAATATCTGAGCCACCAGTGATGATGTCAGAAGGCTTCTGGCTCTAGGGATTCAAAGAATAATTTTCCCCAGGTGTCCCCACCTCCTTCTGGCTCCATGTTGAAGATACAGAGGGAATGATCTGACACACTTCCCTGCCAAACAGCTACATTTCATTAAGATACAGCAGAAAGGTATGCGGGTTTGCTTTGCAACCCTGTTAGAGCTTACGGTTATCCACAGAGCAGCTTTAGTTAGAAATACAAACTTTGTTCTCTGAATAACCTCAGCTTGAACTGAGTCCTGGAAGGACTATCTTTGAGTTAAGGTAATACAAAGCAATAAAGCTTCCTGAGAACAGAAGACTGCCAAAGTTTAAGTGGTGTATTTTATGATCTGGATTATTGTCCATTGGGGGACTCAGATGAAAACACAGATTCATTTCATTTAGGTCTCTAGTTTTGATTCGAACCATGATCCAAATTTCTAATAAAAATACTCAGAGAAAAGCTAGTGCTTTATCCACTACATACCAAGCCTTGCTGGCCCTTCCCTAAAAAGAAATCACAGTAATCCAAGGTCAAATAATACATGTGCTACAACTTTAATATTCTACAGGATTTCAGCTTCCACCATTTCATCTCTCTCAATAGCACAAACCACATAGAAAGTGATGTACAGTGGGATATATCAGATGTGATAACAACAATTATGCAAATCATCTGCAACAATAAGAACAAGGAGAAAAATATCTTGGGTATCTCTGTGGAAAGCAAGCATTTCCACAAATTATTTTGTGCAATAAATCTTCACATTTTTCAGGCTCATCTTGGAAGGCAGTCAGTACAGACAGCATTTTCCATTCTGTAAGAGGACACACAAAAGTACACATGAAAAGATACGTACCAAGTAGATCAGCCTCTAAATCTTGGGAAGATAGTCATATTAGCAAGTGATCAAAAGCATGTTTATTTTTTTCTCCTCAAGAGAACGAGATTCAAGTGACCCAGTTTCTGTAAGCAGCATGGGAACAAAAAAAATCTCTAAATAAAATTGACTACAACCAGCTACAGTCTCTCATTCAAGATGACAAATGGTCTGACTTTTCTGAAAGGTCATTAGTCAAACTCAATTTTAAAATATTCAATTCAGGAAAAAAAAAAAATCTTTACACCAAAACCCAAGTTCTATGGAGGACTAAATAAAAAAAAAAGAAACTCTACCAGCAGGTTTTCTCTCACTTGATCATATTTTTAAAACCCAACTATAAGCTATATCTGAGTTAGGAGAATAAAAGCAGCTATTTTTCCCTCTGGCAAGAGCCAAATGGTCCACAGAAATTAGATCTGTCTTTACAGTTAGCCTATACAGAAATACAGCAGAGCACCTATATTGTCCTAAAGAAATATCAGAGGTGGCCTGAAATACAGAAATACGCAGAATTACAGTGCAGAAAAGCCACCATTCTGT
This sequence comes from Pampusana beccarii, assembly GCA_013399365.1. NCBI lineage: Eukaryota > Metazoa > Chordata > Aves > Columbiformes > Columbidae > Pampusana > Pampusana beccarii. The sequence goes on from VWYH01005887.1 coordinate 814,213, forward strand.
CCAAAGCAGAGCAGAAGCATCTCTTTGTCTCGATGAAGCACCTTGCAACGCAAGAGGGAGAAGAACTGTTTCTCCCATAAACATGTTTTCTTTCTGCCAGTATGCTACTGATAAGATTCGCCAAAATTGTGTCAGATTACAGGTCGTGGCCTGCCTTATGTGGTCTCTCTCCATTACTGGTGATGTGGAAAAAATGTTTCTCTCATCCTCTGAGAAAGTAAAATGTTTCAAAAATGTCCTCACTCCAGTTGATGCAGAAGACAACTTCCCCTCTTCTCCCTCTTCCCATGCTTGCAAGAAATGCAGTGATGACCTACTGATTCAGGTACTCTCCCAGAATCATAACATCTCAGATTCAGTCTCCTGCTTTAGGACATCCTCAGTCATTTGTATGAAATGGAACTGCCTGCATGGGAGACACCAGAAAAAACCCTTTCCCAAATGCTCGAGATATGGGCCACCCCACCTCTCCAAGGTTCCAGGAAAGCCCTCTGGGTTACTGGGTGTGCTGGTTTCTCTCTCTCACGTTTTGTCCAGAAAATGTGGTCTGAACCTGAAGTCTCTCTCTCAGTGACAGTTTTGCTAAAACAGGAGCACATTTGCAAATCATCATTGTTCGTGCCCAAGTGCACTGCACTTTGCCAAAAAAATACCAGACCTCTTCTGTCTGAGGTTCATTAGGCAGCACTTTCTGGTTTGTTTCACTGTCATTACTGGAAGACTGAACCTTCAGAAATATTAAGAAGTACACAGTACTAGAAATACAATTCTAGTGGAAGTTTTAACTAAATGGTCATTTGTACATCTATGTTAAATTCATGGAATCTACTGTCCACAGAGCAAATGTCCTTAGACCTGCATCAACAACTGGTTTGATACCAAAAAATGAGAAGCAATTTGACTCAACAATGTCAGAGTACTCACGAAATTTTTCCTAAAGGTATTTGTAACCTGTTTGTCAGCTAATGCTTCTGACTACATGGAGAGCTCAGGCAGACTGGGATCCTAAAAGACATATGAGGGTCTTAAAGCTGAGCATTTGCGTTTCCCTCATCTTTAAATCACACTGACTACTGCATCTGGATTGAAAAGGATAAAATTAACCCATTCTACCAAAAGAGCCTGCAAGATAATTTTGTGTAGGACACAGGAGGCAGGAAGTGAAAAAAATCCACTTGTGCATCTTGTATGTGAGCTGCATTATCTCAATGTTACTCCGTTTTGTGGAGATTTGTAGCTATTGGGTCTGCATGAGCACAGAAATTCATTATTCATAATTCGCACTTACCATTCTCTCATCTTCTTTTCCTGCTTACAAGGTTCCAGTAACCCAGTAAGGAGGCAGAGACAGGCTATGTGACCAGTCACAAATAATAAATAGTAAAAAGGTCACGAACAAACCTCTAGTCTGAAAATTACTGATCCAAATTTTCTAGTGAAAGCTTATGAATACTGAATACAACCATGACTAGTAGGACTGGTTGGTTCATGGAAGATTCTTTCAAGCTGCATAGTTTTATTAATATATGTATGACTAAAAATTTATCTATAAAATATATTAAAACAGTCAGATTTATAGAAGTCGGACAAATCCTCCATTTTTCTGTCCACAACCTCTCTAAATCCCCTTGCGGAAGATCCCAGACCTCAGCTGCATTCCTCAAGGATTTACAGGGCACCAGAGGAACAGCAATCAGCTCCAAATGAATATGTGCATTCAGAAGTATGCGCAGGCTTTTCCAACTTTTCAGGTACTTCACTCAGATTAATCTTCCTGAAGGCACTGCATGTATTTGCGAGAGCAATTTTAACCGCTGCTCCACTCTGCCACTTTTCAGCACATCCATTGTGTCCTGTTGATGGGAATAATTGCCGTGTAACCAGAGACGAAAGGAAGAGTGGCTGGAATATTGGAGGGAACCCACAAAATCAGCCAAAAAAAATGCCACGTACTTAAGAAGATTTACTCCTGGAATAATATGACCTAAGACTGTGGATCAGATTCTGATCTCAGTCACCGTGGTGTTAATCTGAAGTACCAGCACTGATTTCAGCAGAGCCACCCTGGATTTAGGGCCTGATTCGAAGATTGCCACTGATTTATGCTGACTTTGTAACAATTGGTCATTCCAGCAAAAGAATTTAGCCTGCAAAAAAGATACCAATGCTTTTCTCAATACTGCATTATGAAATGCTTTGTACTAGCTTCCATAATGTTTAACAATGTTTACTATTTTCTCCCTTCTGCTTGTTTAGTCCATGTTTATGTCTTGCTCCAATTCTAATTACATATACAGAGAAGAAAATTTTATTCACCCTTTCTGCTATGCTCCTTTCATTTCCTGTAAACATTTGTAACATATGAATACAAAGAACAATGCTACAAGAAAAGCATGGAAAAAGGGTACAGCACAAATGCATCATTACAGAATAAACACCAGACCACAGATTATTTTTCTTTTCTTCTTTGCATTTCACCCTGTGTTTTATCTGGGATAAGTTATTATTCATATTGCATACCATGTGTTGTTATTCTCTGCTAAGGAATGAAAATGTCTTCAGACACGGGTTGCTGAGGAAAAAAATGTGGTTAGTGTGTTGTCAAGATTTGCCTCACTAAGTAAAAATGACATGTTATTGTACACAGATTTTTAGTTGAATATTTACACAGATAACAGGATGAGCTGGATGCACCTGTTTTCTAAACAGTTCAATATGAATTGGATTAGTGGGATATGATTTATTTGGGTCAATAGAAATAGATCTTCCCAGTTGTCCTGGAGATCTGAAAAATAAATATGGCTGCTGCTGTATTTTGCACTATTTTCCTGGAGAAAGCTCCGCACCCTCATGAAACAATGCTGTAAAAAGGAAAAGGATGCAAGGATCTTTCTTGCTATCCCCTCCTCTCTCTCTCTCTAGGTAGAGGCCTCACTGGATGCCTCCAAGAGCATTCACAGCCATAAGAAGACACAGTCAAATATTTTTTTGTGGAAAATTTTGACAAACAGAAAGAAGGAGCATAGGTTAGTTTTTATCTTAAAAAAAATCCAGCAGTTTCTCTCTTTCTATAAAAAGTTACTGTTTCTCGCATCTCACACAAACATTTTGTCTTGCCCAATTTCTTCTTCTCTTTCTTGAAAAAAGTGTTGACACTTTATCAGGAAAAGAAAGCAGTCAGAGAAACTTCCATTGAGGTCACAACCAAGTTTCCTGATGAAAACCAGTTTTAATGAGGAAGCACTGGCCAGCTACAATCATCAGTGAGGTTGCAGGCAGAGCAACTGGAGAGGAAAGTGAGAGGAAGCCAGTGATAGTGGGTGCTTGTATCTTTCTGCAAGAGCAGTAAAGCAGAACAGCAGGGGTAGGCTGTACTGCTCAGGGCCATTGCATACATGTGTATGTATATTGGGTGCTGTATATCTCATATATATACACATATATCTGTATATCAGATGCTGACTGTATATCAAGTGCTCCAGCTGTGGTCTCCCAATCCTGCCCGGTGCCCCCACTAGTGGTGGGACTTCAGCCTGAGATGAATCCTGCTCATACTCTCAAGAAGTGGCTGTGAGCTCTTGCCTTGTCTAGCAACCTTGGCAAGGGGTTTGTGAGAGCTTAAGGTGGCTTTCGAAAACAACCTATCATGGAGTATTAGCAGAAGAGCACTAGTTGTCACAGCGGAAAACTATCTTACGTGAATGCTAGAGAAAAATCAGAGCGTGTGGCAGTTGTTGACCATAGTATGAACATACCAACCAGAAAGCCACAGAATGGGGAGAAATATAGGGAGGGGGGCACATAGCTACTTCCACATTGTTTGAACACAGTATATACCCTGCATTAGGTGATATTTAGGAGAGGAGGACATAGTAGCCCTTTCATTTCAGTTCCTTCATATGCCAGAGCTCAGACACATAAAGATGGCTAATGTTACGCCTCTACATGACCAGATAAATAACTAAATAAATAAAGAGACTGAGTCTTGCGTGGTTTGGCCAGCCAGAGATTGGACTTCCCCCCATCAAAACAGACCTCCTTCCCCCAAGAAAAATCTAGAAATGGAAGTGATTTTGAAGCCACACATACTGAGTATACCTTTTTTATGCTACAGGCTCCTGCTGTTTCCTACCCAACACATGGTAAGGATTATATTTAAATAAAGATTTAACACTCATAAATGGTTTCTTTTAATATTGCTGTAAAGTAATGGTTCTTTTATGGGCGAATTTAAATGTAATTCCCCTATGTACAGCTGTGCCAAATGGTATGGTATCATTTTATGCAGCCATAAGCAAGGAGACACATTGACCAACAGTGCCTGTGGGTAGAGTGTGGATTTTATTAGCCAATGTGAGGTGATGACCCACGAGCAGAGTCAGCTTTTGCATCTTGTAAAGTCAATCATTGTAAAGGTACCACCGTGTGTGGATAGCGAGCAGCTTCCAGCCCGCAGCAGCTGAGCAGCCTCCTGGCTCAGGCAGCAGCTCCTCTTCAGCTTGCAAAGGCTTTTCTCAGTGCCACTACCTGTTCAGGCTTCACCTCTCCTGGCAGGGATGTGGTTAGGCTGGCTTTGTACACACTGCTAAAGGGCTTGTGTCAAACCCTCTGTTTACTGGTTATCATCTCTCCGAGCACAGAATCACAGAATCATAGAATCATTTTGATTGGAAGAGATGCTCAAGATCGTTGAGTCCCACCATTAACCTGACACTGGCACTAAGCCATGTCCCTAAGAACCTCATCTACACGTATTTTAAACACCTCCAGGGATGGTGACTCCACCACTTCCCTGGGCAGCCTGTTCTAGTTCTTGATGATCCTTTCAGTGAATAAATTTTTCCTAATATCCAGTGTAAACCTTCCCTGGTGCAACATATGGCCATTTCCTCTCGTCCTATCACTTGTTACCTGGGAGGAGAGACCAACACCCTCCGTGCTACAACCTCCTTTCAGGTAGTTGTAGACAATGATAANACGCCTGACCAGCACTGAGTTCAGGGGGACGATCACTTCCCTGGTCCTGCTGGCCACACTATTCCTGATAAAAGCCAGGATGCTGTTGGCCTTGTTGGCCACCTGGGCACACTGCTGGCTCATGTTCAGCCAGCACCCCCAGATCCTTTTCCACAGGCAGCTTTTCCAGCCACTCTTCCACTCATCTGCCCAACTGAGCCAGCATCAGAGTCCCCATGACCCTGGGCAGTAATTCAGGCTCTTCCCTCCCATCCCCGCACAGGAGGGCTCGCACCACGGGCTCAGGTAGCCTGACAGCAGTTGGCACACGCAACCAAGCACAAGGCTTTTTCAGATTAAAGGTGAAAGTTGAGTTTCCAGTCCAGGGTATTACATGGCACAGATATTCGCAGCTCTTTCCAGCCTCCTGAAGAGAAGCATTTGGTGACTTTACAGAACACAACATGTGCTATTTTCCAAAACTTTTTGCTGGTACGGGTGATTACCGCCTTGTTTAAAAAATACTCTTGACTTTTTAAAAAGGCAGCATTATTTTACTGCTTCATTTTTGCAACACTGTATTCCTTGCACCAGTAAGGTTACTGTTGCTCTTGCTATAATAATCCATGGGAAACTATAGACAAGGCTGGAATGAGCCTAATTGTGTTAGAACAAGGGTCTCTCCCCTTGCAAATGTCATCTCATGTTTCTGTTGCCACAAGACCTCATAACAGATGACATCTAAGTAATTATTTGTGCATTTTCCTGACATTATTTCCTTCCTTTTTTTTTTTTTTTTTAAGAAAAAAGAATCTTAGTTTCTGATTCTCAACATACTGCAAATACTTTACAAAATAACTCGTAATAAACATCAACCCCACCCCTAGCCACCGGAGGTTCTCCCATGCTCTTCTACGTTCCACGACAGGCAAGCTCCTGCCAAAACAAAGTTTGGCGGATCAATCACCCCAGGGGAACAAGAGATGAGAAAACATGATTCAAAGCCTGATGCAGAACAGCCACATGGCAGGGCTCATTGCCATCCATGCAACATACGAAAAGAAAACCTTTATTTATTTCAATCAGCTTCGCATCAGCCAACTAAAAAGCATCCCAAGCTGCTTTTGGGTCCTGATTCAGCAAATCACCTCAGCACGTTTCAGAAACAATATGACCATGGAATATTTTGGCTTCATTCAAAGTATGCACCCACATTGTTTGTTGTGTGACTCACATTTGCTTGGAAGATGGCCAGGCAGAAATCTCCAGAGACAACTGGCTTGGGAAAACCCAGCCAGGACCACATCTTCAAGGGCACTTCTGAACCAAGCAAAGAGACTGAATGAGAAGTGACACTTTTCAGCAGGACTACTCAACTCAGTTTCATTGGTTCACTAAATGAACCTCATACATTTGTATGCTTTCCACTCCCAAAATGAGAAGGCCAAGAGAAGGAGCACACCCAATTGCAGAGCACTAAAATCCAAGGAGGACCCTTTTTTCCTGACTTTTGTGTCACAGAGGAAAGGAGTTCCCCAAAATTCTCAACGTGACCATTTTCTTTTTCTTTTTTTTTTCCCTCTTGAACGTGTCAGCACCCACTGGTTTTGGTTGATAAGTTTTGTTTTGAGCCTTGCTTTTGGTTTGCTGTAGATTTTAATATTTTCTTCACACTTGACGAACACTTTGAACATGAGAACAACATCTCATTCAACTTTAAAGCTGCAGTTTCCTTCCCTTTTTAGACTGTGAAGCATACTATGATTTATGCTGTTATATATTTGGAAAACTGGGCCAAGGCTTTTATAACTGGATGGTCCTAAATTCCTGTTTAAATTTCTACAGGGGAATGCTGGGGCAGCAAGGGCTTCTTAAAATTAGGATTTATTTAAGAGACTTTGGAGAAACCCAAGAGCTTAACTTTATGCCCTGGTGTTGGAAATCTTAGCCCAGATTTACATTTTAATTCATCTGTCAGCACAAGCTCTGGGTAATGCAGAATTTCACTCTTTCTTTCCCCCCTGCCTGCTCATGAAACCTCAACTACCAATTCCAGCTCCTTTTCATTAGGAGCCTGGCACTTCTCAAAGGACTTGAGCTGCATGGAACTGTCCCTGTGAAAGCTGAAACCAAGAGAAAATGCCTGGGCTTTGGGGTTTCATTGCAGAGCCAAGAAGTCAAATTCATTTTGCTGCAATCCAGTATACTTCAGGAGCCAAGGTGAAGTTTTCTGTGAAACTGTGCTCCATTTAAAGTTAATGTGGATGGAGGTGGTAACAGGGAGTTGGTACGGGCAATTCTAGTTTCCTGGGTAGTCTCAAAGTTTAGTATAAAAACGCAGAAAGCTCTAATATAGCTAAACTGGAAACTGGGAAAGGTTTTATGTATTGGCATTTTGAACTACACCTAGAAAAGAAATGGAAACAAAACGAAAAATATTGAAATACACTAAATATTTTCAAGGAAGAATGTAGCTGTCGTCTGTCCTGGTTTGATATACTTATATCCCTCAAGCACATTGCACATCTCTGCTTTACCTTTGTCGGGGAGAAAAAAGCCATTATACATGTCAGAATGTGATAGAATTCATCTGTGTGAAATGCCAGAGATCAACTCGTAAAACCTACTCAAAATAAAATGAACTCCATGTCTCCTTTAGCTCTGGCACCACAATTGCCTCCTAAGCCTCAGGAAATTCTGACTCCCTTCATCAAGGGGTTAAAAGCCACCATGCTGGGAGTAATACATATTCTGCTCTTTCCTTTTCATACTCCCTGATGCTTAATGACATCCAGTTCCATCTGGACACCAAACACTATGAAAAAACATATACCCCAAAGAATGTTACCCAGATAATTGTCTTTGATGAAAATCAATTGCATGATGTTCACATTACAGACCTTTTTAAGCCAGTCACTCATTTCTGGAGATTTAGACTTCAGTGGTTTGAAGACAAGTGTATATAAATGCATTTAATAATGCAACACTGACTCTACAGTGTCCCTGTTTTTTTCTACCATTCTTCCACATTTTCAGTGAGTGCCATGCTTTATAAACATTGAGAAACTGGCTGCATTCTGAGGCCTTTCGCAATAACATGATCTTGAGCGGAGTTTTGGATGACAATCCACACATCGCTGATGGCACAGAAGGACAGAGAATACTGGAGTGAGGGCTATGGGCCCAGCTGGGGTAGAGCTGAGCTCTATAAACCTTTGTTTCTGCTCCAGCTCATTCTGTGGCAGCTGACAAAATTATAGGCTGGGCTTTTTGAGGTAACCTAAAGAAACTGGATGGCTAAATTAGGAAGAAATTAATTCCCAGTCAGTGCAGGGACTGCTTGATTACTTGCATTTCCTGTGGTGGAGTCTATACAGATAAGCATTTCTATCTCTTTTCTGAGTGCTTCCTCTTGATCAAAATACAAAGGCACACAAAAACCCATTCTCAAAATTCTTCTGCTGCCCTTCTTTTTCCCTTAGCTTTGATATTTCAGGCTGCCCTAATCATACCAAGATGTTTGAAGGTCTTCAAACATCACCCTGGACCTCCTCCTCATTTTGAGGTCTTGCTTGTCTCCGAGAACGGCTAATGTGCATTTTGTAAGTGGACTTCTATTCTTTTTGCATGCTTCTTGTGGTATTCTGGTGATGAAAAAGTTCAACATTATATAATATTTTAGTTATGAAAAGTACCCGCCCTGGGTCTCCAAGATATGTCCTACCTGCTTGCTAAGGAAATTACAGTCTGCTTGTAGCATCCAACCCCCCAGTGAGGTTCATTATAAGACCAAGAAAATCAGTCTTCCATAAGAACCAGCTAGCTTACTTTTAAAATAGCCATCAGATGGTGTGCCATTTTAGAAGTGATATTTTCTTTCAATGTTCGGAAAAAAATCTCCATTAATGAAGTAATGCAAAATATCAGGAAAAGATTATGTCTCTCTATATATTTATAACTTTCATTAGAATAAGGAAATCTTGATCCAGGATACGACCATAGTCTGGGATTTCATCAACGAGAATCAAATCTTCTGTCATGTAGCATGACTCAGTCATCTCTGCATCGTATTATCTCTGCACTGCATGGCAGCCTCTGCTCCAAGTGACCAAGTCTCAGCTTGTCCCCCTCCCTGTCCTGGGACAGCACAGTACCAAGAGATTCTTGGACTTCATTGCATGTTCCTATAATGCCCCTGTGGACTTGGCGACAGAAATTCTGTCCACACCGAAGACCCAAAAATAAATAACACTCAAGAGACCAAGCTGAGTAGCAAATGTGCATTAGCCAATGACTAAAAACAATGGCTAAAAGTAAGAGTTATTAAAATCTGAAAGTGATCAACCAAATGAGGTTTTGCTTTTCAGGCGACCGGCTACAGAAGGGCTTTTTGCCTTCCCACGCCTGGCTCACTTCCCAGAGCCAGGTGTAGGGAGGGGATTTCCTGGAGGGTCTGATTGCAAGCCTGTTAAGGGCAGAGACTAAAAAAACAGGGTTTCAGCATGCTGCTAAAGGGGGAGCAGTAAGAGGAGGGCCAGTAATTGTCCGTACCACTCTGGAGGCTTTTTGAAGGTGGCTACACTGAGGCATACACAGTATCAGCATTACATTGCTGAAGGCCCTGGGGAGCAGCTGCTAGATTTGCATTGCTACTTAAATTAGCCACGTGCTGTTTCTCCTCTCCCTTTTCCTCCAACATCCATTCCTGCTCAAGAGCCTTGTGTGAGGACTTGATTGCTCTCCTCTAGAGTAAGGGAGCATTGTCCCCAGAGTGGAGACTAGTGTTCTGTTCAAAAAGGTAAATTTTCGGCCTCAGAGCTATTGCAGGAGTGGAAGAGAACCACAGGGTATTTGGACAGACAGTGCAAAGAGTTGGCAAACACCAGGCGATATCAGAGCTCTATCTTTGGCTGCGGCTCCCTTTGAAACACCCAGACATCTGCAAAACTTTCCACTGTACAGTAAATCAACCCCTGCAATAACTTACAGGTCTGGGGAGGAGGTGAGAATTCCTGAAAGAGTTTGAGGAGGGATTCCTTTTTGGAAAGATGTTTTGCACAAGCTGCGTGAGTCACCTCATAATACCTTGCACTGTCTCAAAGTTGAAGGCCTTAAGGAAACTAGGAGCCAGGAGAATGACTCTAGTGCCTGTTGCTTTCTGTATTTTCTCCTCCAGTTAAAATGTCTTTCCAAAAACCAGTCTTGTTAGTAACCCTTGTGGTCCCACCACTGAGGCAGGCAGTGAGGTGAGGAGAAAGAAAGAATTCAGACAGGCAAAGCAAAAAAAAACCAAAAAAAAAAAAAAAAA
>VWYH01005887.1:824492-843203 GCA_013399365.1 Pampusana beccarii
AAAAAAAAAAAAAAAACAAACCCAAACCCAACCACAACATGGGAGAAAACACTGTGCAGGACACAGAAAGTAAAGGTGTTGTTTTTCTCCATGGTTACATATTTAACAGAGAAAAATCCATTTACGGTTTGCAGACTCTCAGGTATACCATTTTAAATAGTACAACAGAGACACGAGGAGCTAGACTGACATGGCAGCAGCTTTTCTGGAATCAGCTATCTGAAAGCCTGACCAAGATATATACAGAACTCATTTTGCTTTTGACTGTCCTTTCAGGGCAAAAGTATCTGGATCTGCACTAATTAATTTGCCTCAAGATTCCCATATGCTGAGCAGCTTTCAGAGTGCTGATCCAGAAGGCTGTGGCTGAGTGCTGATGTGCCACTGCCCTGTCTGGGTGCAAGTTACTACAGAGGACCACTGTAACGTGCTCACAGACCAGCCAGAGCTTTGAGGGCCTGGCTGAGGCCCAGCTGTTTACTCTGTCCACCCTGGTCTCTACCAGAAGGTCTCTGGGACCAGAGTCAAGTACTAATCCTGGCTGTGGGTAAGGCAGGTGAACAGCACAGTTTAGCAGAGGGGCCAAGTCTTGGTAGAAAGGACAGAAAAGTGGAAGAACCAGCATGGGGCTGGGTCAACTTACAGGCATTTTTATGGGGCTGGGAAACACCCCACCTAAGATATTACAGAGCAGGACATCTCACACCTCAACAAGCCCTCTTCTAAATGCAACTTGAAGGGGTTCCATCTGGCAGATGGATGGTACCGGTTCACTGAGCAATCCTGTGAGATGGAGGGAATGGCAGATACTTGTCACAGGTGCTGTGGCATCTCTTCCCAAAATTGCTACAGGATATCTGACAGCTGAAAAAAGCCTTTGGGTTTCCAGTGTCCCTCGAAAGATCTCCATGCAGAACGTAGTGTGTTACTCTGTTATCCATTCTGGCAAGATGAGAAACTGATCTTACTCTACTAGAATCTGTAGAAAACCAATATCCTGTGGTAAAGCTTCAGCCTTATGCTTCTCTTTTAATATAAGCTGTCATTACTGAATCACAGTATTACCCAGATCTGTTTTACGTGAGTCCTTGGCAAGACAATGTCAGCTGTACTTAATAAACAAGGTCTGCATTTATCAATTCAACAATATTGTAAAGGGTAAAATGTCATCTGGCGTTACTAGAACATCAAACTTGAACCTACATCAGAGGCAAGACAACCATAGTCGCGAAAGGATTGCATTACCTGCTAACCCAAAATAAAATGCGGCATGTGAAATTTCCACAAAACATCCAGCTCCCAACCTTCGAGCAAGAAATGGATTTCCTCTGTGACTAATCTTCCAGCCCCCAAGCTGGAATGATGTCATGGCCCTATGGTTACTTCATGACAACATCTAGTGTAAAGTGGGTGTCCAATTCTTTCTTGGCCATAGTTCCCTGAAGCACCCCTCTCTCGTCCCATCTCCCAGCCGTTGAATGAAGCAGCTGTTGTAGTAAATTTACCCTCCCCATTCTACTTCTGTGCAGGAGTCACTGGAGTTCTTCTCACTGGATTTATTTTGTATCTTTTTTTCAGCAATTCATGGTGAATTTCATTTGAAATAATACTCTGCTTTCAGTTTTCCTGAGGAATGTATCAGCTGGGCAAACCATAGTTTTTGCCTCAATTAGCTGATCAATAATAGTAGAAGAGAGGAATTATGACAGTCGTGAGACGCCTGGGCTTGAAAACATTAAAAATGCCTCAGTTGCAGACATCTACAAAGGCTACAACGGCTCCAGTTGGGCCCTGAATGGAACAAGAGTAAGACCCTGTGGAAACGATAGCAAGAGATAACTAAGAACCCCTGATATGTATCAGAGGGCAGAGGGTGATAGCACCGAACAGGTCCAGTGCCAATACTTATTAACTGGACAGCTTTTCCTTAAAAATGTAAAGGTATTTCAAAATTTTTACATATCCAACCACAAACAGGATTTATTTTCTGTTTAAGGACACTGTATTTGGGGCAGAAGTCTCTATGGTATCAAGGAAGCAAGACAATAGACCTGGCAGGTGATTTCTTGGTACCCAGGATGTTTCATGCAAAGCATCTCAGTTTGCACTAGCGTTCTTCCAAGTCAAGGTTCTGGTGGTTTCTGCCTCAGTTCCTCAGGATGTTCCTAGAATACAAGGCTTTTATCTCCAGACTTGCCCAGAAAGTCTGTCTACAGGCAGGGTACAGACAAGAAGATGAATACCAAGGCAAAGTATTAGGCTCACAGCAGGTCTCAATAATCTGACAATCAATTCACAGTGAACATCTTGAGAATACCTTTGAACAAAGACACTGCTGAATATGGGAAACTCACAGCTTAGAGAAGGGTACCATTTCCCAAAAAAATGTTGGTCTGGGCCTGATTCAAGCCAAAGGTGGTATTCTGCACACACACATACAAATCTCCATGAAACAGAAATTAGACTTTTTCGGCCAGGTCTCCCAGTAAGGTAAATCAGAAGTAAAATAGCTCTGACACTAGATGTGGAGACCTCTTAAAACACCACAAAAGCGAACTGGCTTGGAACTCCATGAGTACCCTGGAGTCTTTGGGGAAGAATCTCATTTGTCCTTACATTCCTGACTTACACTATTATAGACCTCAGCCTGCTTCTTTTGCAGAGACCTTTTAAAGGGGCTGAGTTAAATTGTCCAGAGATGTCAACAAGTTGTGAGACGCAAGCTCACACTGGCAGCAATTACCAGAGGGCAATGATCAATGGGGGTCTTTTGTTAGTGTTACAGGATCACTATTGACTCAGGAAGGAAGTGCCCCCATGGTTTAGGCTGAGTTGAAATGGACAGGCAGCCTTGCCCTTAGCTGCTCACAAGCCACTAACCTACACTTATCTCATTAATTATTACTATCCAAATGGCAGTGATCATTATGATCCACAATCAGCTGAGGAAGAAGAGGTCACAGCAAACACAGAGGGTCCATTTACCAATCCAGGACACACATCCTTTCTCTTATTTGCATCCAGACTATTGTTCAACGCCGGTGCTGTTCCTTTAACATGTAACAACACATGACAGCCACACCAGCTCTCTGGAAAAAAAAAAAAAAAACAAAAAAAATTGATAGAGCTGACATGTTTTTCCACTTACAGAAGTAAACCTACAAGGCACAGAGACCTTGCTAATTATGTAGATGGGGAGAGGGGATTAGTCTTCACATTCCAGTGCATCCAGATTGCCTTGATCCTCACATACTCCTATTCCGAACTATGGCCCAGGCTATGAATGGTTTGCAAGACTCTAGCCACAAAATCCCATTGCTTCAAAAGTATAGTTTGTGCAAGGAAATTTATAGGAAGAAAAAACATTTGACAGGAATAAAAGACATTTGAGGGATGAGGGCTTCTGGATGGAAGGATGAAGTCTCCTATTAAAGTCACCTTACATTGCTGAGGGATAAATCACTCCCTCGAACATATTGCAGTCTGTTGTAAAGGCAGCTGATTAGTATGACTGAGAATCAAACCACACTCTGTTCTTACCCCCCACTGTGTTATTTTTCTCCCTTGTGCTGAATTGTTCAAGCCACAGCATTTTAAATCGAGCTCTGATTTAAGAAAGGGGAGAATATACAAAAGGAGCAGTATATTCCAAACACACCCTGCCCTTCAAGCTTAGTGCTCCCCAGCCACTTCAGAAAGAAGAAAATCATGAGCCCCAGAGGAAACCTTACAAATGTGCACTTCCGAAGTGAAGTTTGCCACATGTACCCAGCTGGGAAGGGAAAATTCCCCAGCACCTCTGCTCGACACCCTGAGCAGGGGGAATGCATTTGCAGAATGGTTTCTGTGCCCCAGTCTACCCTGCTAACTAGCCAGGGAACAGCAGATGGCCGTAGGAGTTTCAAAATGTGAAGGAAGGCCCCTGCCAGGAAGCCATTTCCTTCTCTAAGCTGCATTTGAGCAGAAGGCTTTTTTTTCTCCCCTTCTCCCCTCAGGGGGGATAAAATATGAAAAGAAGGGACTTTCAACATCTGCTCTGGATTTTAATTTTCTTAACTCCACTGATTTTTTTTCAAGATTCTTATCCAGTGCCTATAGCTTAAGCAGTCCGTATTTTCCTGACAAGCAGCTGTCGGACCTGGTACTGTCTGTGGGACAGGAATGCCATCAGCCTTTGACAGAAGCGTCTGCAGTGAGAAAGATGCAGCATTTACAGACTGGGTTTATACCAGAATCCACTGCACCAGAAGCACCCTACAACTTTCTTTAGCTGCCCTGAGAGGTGACTGAGCAGAGATTTAAACAGTTCTTTGCTACAGCAGTCTCCAACAGCGATCAGGTGGGAGATGGCAGAAGAAGAGGTGATGATCATGTGCTCTGAGTAGACAGCTTGGTTTTCAAACACTCCCTACTCTGTGCTCTCATAGCAAACAGGCAAGGGAATTTAGCAGCTCTCATTGTACTGCTACAGCATCAGTCTGAAAACACCAGTTGGGATCTGTAGCCTGCTAAAAATGGTCCCATTTACAAGAGGCACACACGGGAACTTACCATCTTCCGGGGCCTGGGCTCAGGCTGACTAAACTCTGTTACTTCTGTTTAAGAGAAACCCATTCTCCCTCCATCATTCCCTAGGGAGCTGACTGTGAGAGAGATGAAGGAAAATCACTACAGCCAAGACTCTGCAGCTTTTGTTCAGGGCACAAGGGATCAGGGGTTCATATCAGTATTAACATCAGCGCAAAGCACTTGTGCTCATCAAGAGATGATCCCTCTCCCAACCACCTTGCAGACACAGAGTACTCCATCAGATAACACTGAAAGGGAGCAGGGGTGGGTGCTTCCCTGGGACTAAGGATGGTTTCTGCCATCCCAACTGCCAAGCTGCCTCATCAAGACCTTCATATGTCCGTTTCCATAGACTGTGGGTGACATCAGTGATCTCAACAGACAGGGTAAATGGACATCTCTGGAGGGTGTTTCAAACTGATGGTGGCTAAAGGGCCCAGTTATATGGAAGCAAATCCATAGAAATCATATTAATAGCCATAGGTCAGCTGGGGCAGCCATGGTGGACAGTGAGGCAGCCATGTTGACTGGTAAGGCAGTCATGTTGACTGATGAGATGGCCGTGTTGACTGATGAGGCAGACATGTTGACTGTCAGGGCAGCCATGGCAATGAGCAGGGCAGCCACGGAGGCCTGGCCAGCTCCTCCACCCCAGCAGAAGCCAGCGGAGTGGGACCACCACCACAGCTGGGCAAGCCATGGCCCCCCGCCGGAGCCCTGTCAGCGAGCGGCTGGTTCCCCGTCAGCAAGAGCCCAGCAGCGGGAGGGGGCAGAACCTCAGCCATGCCTCCAGAGCTGTGTTGTGCTACACCCCACACACCGCTGCGCCTGTTTGTGTAAAGACATTTTTTGTTTTCCTTTCCAGAAAGGTGCTGCCAGTTGCTGGAGGCAGACATGTTTATCAAGATGTGTATCTCGAAGCCTGACATGAGATCTGCGGCCTCTGGTGCAGCTGAAAAACAGTCTGTCAACACCTTGGAGAGGGCGAGCCAGCAGGGCCAGCCGGGGACCAGCCTGGCCTCAGTCCCTGCCAAAAGCTCCAAGAGAAGGGAAAGTCAAACTCAATCCAAACAAACCTTTTCCATTCACTCTGTTCAATATCTGGTGGGGGTGTCCAAACCACAAATTGGCCAGTTCTTATTTGAAAGGAAAAGTCTTTTTTTATTATTACTTTTTAAACTCTCCTCTTTCCCCATTTGAAGAACTGCCCATAAGCCTGGGAATACATCACTATATTAGGCCTGAAAGTTTATGTCAGAGGGATGTTGAAGTCCTACCATTGCTGAAGATTGCTTGCTTAGGAAATAAAACACTCTCTGAGGGACTGCTGCACTTGATGATTGGCCTGGAAAAAAAAAAATAGCAAGGGGAAAAGTAAATCCTTCCAGCAGAGACCTGCCAGGGAGGGGAAGGAGGTGAGTTACAGGTTAAAGAGACCATTTGTTAATACTTTCAGACTGTCTGCGGCTCCCAAACTGCTGTGACAGGGAGGACGGTTTCTGGCAGGGCGGAGAGCGGCAGAAACCCCCATCACAGGATGGAGTAGCCCAGCAAGTCCCTGGGGTGCCGGTGCAGTCCATGCAACATGACAGCTCTTCCAACTCCTTTTCCAGAAGCAACAACTTTGGAAGCAGGACAGAGAAAGACAGGTAATTAGCAGGGAACTAATTTTGCAGATGCNGGAAAGGAAAAAGGTCTTGCTTTCCAGTGAAAAGCTGTTCCTCTGAGCTACATGGAAAATGTTGCCTATATCTGTGCAAAATTCCACAAAAAAGTATTGTTTATCTGGTAATCATCAGTCAACTACATTTGCACTCGGCTAAACTTCCTGAGGTAGAACAATCTCCAAATTGCCTCTTTCATAATTCACTCTTTCTTCTGTGCAACTCTTCATCCTCGCACCTTCCTCAGCCCTCCTCCTTTCTGAGGCTTTGCAGCCTGTGCTGGGCAAGGTGCCCAAAGGGGGCAATTGCACCCCTCCCATGGGAGACGCATAGCTGGCATTCCTGGAGATTCATGTCATTGAAGCCAGGAAAGATGACAAATAGCTGGAGAAAAAAGGGCACAAGCACAAAAATGCCACAGCTTTCACAATCACTTACCCAGAAGATTGGAGTTGTATTAATACATAGACAGGTACTGCCCCAGCCCCCCATGCATTTTTAGACATCCATGAAGATGGATTTCAGGATGGAAATTCTATTTTCTGAATCTGCTGGAAATGCCCCTTTCATTCAGAGAACCTCACCCTTCCTTCTTGTGGGTATATGGTGGGAATGCATTCCCCACCACTCTTGGTCCACAGGGAAAGCATAGTTTCCCATCTTGTCCACAGAGATTATATGTCCTAGCCCTGTCTGTGTTAACAGTCCCTATACTATGCCTCTCACACTTAATGTAAAGCAATTTTTTTATGTACTCTCAATTATTGTTAATCTTCTCTGAAATTTCCTGCTGCTCCTTAGATTGTGACATGGGTACAACAATAAGCAGATCCTAATTCTTCCTTGCTTATGGGCGCGAAGAGGGAGCTGGGTAGGAGGAAATCTTGTGACATCTGATATCACTGGTGGGATCTAAGCAGACATAAAGACATGAAAGAAAGACACATTTTCGTGGACCACCAGCAGAACTTCAAAGCATAATATTCCTCCATGCATCCACTGGGCTTGCAGGATTCTCAGCTTTGGGCCATGAAGTATTCCTTGCCAAGATAAAGGCACAGTGCATGAGACTAAACTTGCTAGTTTGTGGTATCCTATTGTCAGCAGCAATTGCAAGAAGGTTTCCATACTTAGTGCTTCCCCAAAATAAGTCTTACTGAAGCCTGTACGGACACTTCTGACAAGCTGAGGGAGAACTATTTCTAAATTTCAGGCTCATGAGAAAGAAAACTTTCCGGGTACGATTGTAGGAAATCATTAACCCATACATCATGGTTTCAGTTGTTTTCCAAAATGAAAACCCCAAATGCACTTTTTTCCCCTTTGTTCTGCCTTCCTGCAGCTCCAAGCCTTGGCATCACCCACAGCATTCATTCACATTTACTGTTCAAGAGCTGAAACCTATAATCTTCACACCAAATGAATTTATGTTTATAACCTCACAGTTGATCATGATGAGAGGGGCTTCCAGCTCTCAAAATTAAGGATCTGCCTCTTGCTCTGAATTTCCACTTCACATCTAGTAAAAATATGGCAACAGGACCAGTTCCATAATCAAAAAAATACGTGAATTTTTTTCCAGAGTTTATGCAGAAACTACCCAAACGCTGTGCATGAGCTTCCATGAGAGGCTTTATGTTGGCAAGCAGATAAAGACAACGGTGGGACGGATTTCTCAAATGGGCTAAGTCAGTACCATTCCCTTGACTTCACGTAGTGTAAGCCTGGTCTGAGGTATCTAAGCCACAGGCATCAGCATCAGGAGCGAAATTTGAGCCTGCAGTTCCCATTAGCATTTCTTGTAATAGGAATCTTTGCTGGAACTGCCATATCTTGGTGCTTCCTGGAGTATGAGTAATTATTGGGGATGTCAGAAAAAAAATCCTTTGGGATACAATCATGCACGTACCTACTCTGGCACATGGGGCACACCTTTGCAGGGAGTGTAGCCCATTTTTCTGGGTAACAAAACACTGTCTGCTCTTCAGAATGGTATTTTGTGTATGTAGCTGACAGCACAGGCAAAATGTCAGAATAGTCATTTTATCTGGCTGGCAGAGAATGAGGCTTGCAATGTCCAAACTAAAATACGTTACCCTTTGGAAAGATCACATCACGGCCAACAGGGAAAACGATCAAAACTGCTTATCAGCTGCACTTGGAATAAGGCCAGAGCACATCTGCCTTTCTTTGCCTGTGCATCACATCATCTGAGTTACCAGCCACTTCACTGTGTGCTTGCAGTGGGGCTTGTCAAGATCCCTCTGCATCCACAGAGCAATGCACCAAGGCCCGGAGAAGGAGGATGAAAAAGCATCTGAGCCTCTTCGCTGAGTGTTTCCTGTTTCGTTTGTTTCTTTATTTTGAAAAAGAGAAGAAAGCATCTGTCCTGAATGTCATGTATAGAGACTCTGGCTCTGAAACTGCTGCAGTGCTCCTATTCAGCTCCAAGCATCCCCTCACTCAATGGCTTTTTATCCCCCGATCACTGACATGACAGGAACTGCGGTTACCATGTCACCAGCAGCTATTGCAGAGTCGGAGGGATCAGGACCCTCAGCCACAGGTTATGGACTCAATACATATTCACAGAGTGTGCTGAGCTCCAGCATCCCTCAGACCCCTCAACGTAATGTTGGGAATGCATCTACCCTCTCCAGCACAGCATTTACATTATACAGCACACACTAAATGTAAACATTAGAGCTTCTTTTACAGTGTTAGAAGAAACAATTTAAATTTCCACTGATTTATTTTGTGAGTGTTTAGTGAGTTACAGTTTTGCAAGAGCACTGTGAAATCACTGACAAATGAATCGGTTCTCTTTAACACGCTCTGGCGTACAACTCTGTTGAAATTACTCAGATCAATTTTTTTTTTTCCATGAGTTTTGGTTATTCTCAGGTTGACTATTTGAGCTTGTCACTTCCTTGCAGTTGGTTGAGTAAGTCATCTGGCGGTGGTCCCTGATGGGAGATTATGAGCAGGCATATGAGCAGGTTGCTGGTGCAAGTGCCAACAGAAAGCAACTGGGCAAATTTGCCTTTTGCAGCCATTTGGATCCCCAAAACTCCATCACATGACTGATGGTAAAGAGAACGCAAAGAAACACCAGGCTGGACAAAGTGGACTGATTAGAAAATTCAACTGAAAAGGCAAAGAAAATATACTGTACTGTGCATCCAGCACCACTTTGTGTATCCATTGCCTGCTTTGGTTTAAAAGCTCTCTTGTGAATTAAAAGTAGGTATTTTCTCAGGAGTTCATAAGAGCCCTACAATTGCCTCTGCATCTAACTGACACTAAGCCAGCCCTCAGCTTTTCCAGCATTGTCTTCCTGTTTTCTGTGAGGCAACGACTGTGAAATCTTCCCAAGCCAGCTACAATCATTTCAAAAATTTGTCTTGGTATTTTTCAAGCCACAGAAATATTCTTAAAAGTATTAGTGCCCTTGCTAAGGTTAGAAGAATTGGGGCATAAATGTGGAAGTACTGCAAGTTTTTTGTTACAGGAATTCAGCTTTTACTAGCCCAAATTTTCACCTGCTTTCCCGTTGTATTCAATAAACTCTTTGTTTTCCCTCGGCTGAAGACGAGAACTGTTGAAACGGGGCTCAGGGGCCCGCGGCAGCGGCTGTGGAAGGGGCCGCACGGCTCCCTCGGCCGCCCACGGCGGAACCCGGCGCGGCCGCTCCGCGGTGTCTGCTGCCCCCTGGCGGCCACTCACAGGCACCGCTCGGGAGCCGCCGACATGTGCGCGCACGGACATTTTATATTTATACATATGCACACACATATATGCGTCCATATAAATATACACGTACGGGTAGAGAGATGTGTGTATATACACATCTATAAAGCATTCTGTGTGTCTCTGAGCAATAAATTCCCACCCACCCCAAACCACCACTGTGCTGTCCACAACTCTGGGGACACACTTCGTAAGATTTGGGGGTGGCGTTCAGTGGCATTGTGTAATGCCCTCTAATCAGGGATAAAAAGATACACACTGCTCCCCAGCTACTACACCTACTACCAGATACACACACCTCCCCAAGCTGAACAAACACATCTTCTCTGTGGAAGCAAACAATCCAAGTCACAGCAGTGACTACAACCCAAGATGTGGGGGCTTTTTTTTAAAGCTTATTTTTTCTTTTCCTTTTTCATTTTTGGTTGGTTGGTTGCTGCTTTTGTTGTTGTTAGTTTTACAGCTCCCCCTGGGAATCACTTTCCCTTGTCAAATTTGCTGACGTGACACTGTGGGAAAGATGCCGAGTTGTACTTTGTCCTTCTCTGTCGCCTCCGGCACGGATCTGGCTGCTTTCCGGCCAGCATTCTTGTGCAGTCCCTTAACTTCACGGCAAGGGGAAAGCCGAGGGTGGAGATGGGGGGTGGAAATTTCAGGTTTCCACCATTTCAGGCAGACAGCCCACACTACAGAAACAAACAAACTGTGTGGTAAAAGCAGTTTAAAGTCGTAATTCCTGGACTTTATATGAAAACAAAACAGACAAGGAAACCACCACCTCAGTATTCAAAACTCTGAGGGTACAAAGCAAACTGACTAAAAGGAAAATAAATGGTTGTCCAAGAACAGGCTAGAAATGAGGTGGGATACTGGAGAAGGACCAGGAGAGGCTCCAGGGCAGAGGATTAGGCAGAGGAGGGGAGAAAATTACTGTGAAGGCCCAGGACCTGGGTTCAGCAGTGCCCCTAAAGAGCTCATCGGGGACCACATGGGTTTCACCACTAGGCCTGCTGGGCTCCTTGTGCAGTCCCTGAGCGCACCAGCAAAAGAGAGGAGAGGAGGCCAATTTCGCACAAGGTCAATCATTTCCAGTTATTTGGGGATGGGAGATGGGATTCTTTACGATTCCTTTAGGTAATGAAGCTTGTGAGCTGAAGTGTGGCATTCGTTTCCCCTTGTTACCATAGCAGATACCTCCCCTTGACTGTGGAGCCATCTCTATTTCCCTGAGCTATCACTGAATCAAGGCCCCTTTCACTTCTCACCACACTATGCAGTTGTTTCTTGAGGGAGTGAATTCCAGTGAGCTATTCTCTAGGAAACCTTTCTTATTTAGAGACAAACCACAAACCAGTGAGATCTGGAAGGGGAGAAAGAGAAAAAGAGATCAGGCTTGTTTAGAAGCAGCAGCTAAACAGCTGGGAGATCTTTCAGTTGGTTATGTTTCTAACTCTGTTTGGATCATGCTTTACAACCTCAAATGAAAACAAATCAGGATAGTTTCCTCCTTCTTGGAATGTCTGTTTAGGATTTTGAAGGGGGGGAACTCCACACACACACAGAGCCCCACACTCTCTTGCAGCTACACAATACAAACAGAGACATCGGTAAAATTGCTCTGTTGGTGGTTGCAGATGTGGTTTTTCACCCTTGTCTTAGAAAGAGGAATTTTTTTCATGTGTTGGGCCACTGCAGGACAAACCGTCGTGGACCATCAAACAAACAGCATTGATTTTATTTTTTTTTTCCTAGCCACAAAAGCAGGATACGCCCCCGCCCCCCCCCCCAAAAAAAAATCTTTTTCTTGCTATATATGAACATCATATTTATTTTTTCATACAATTATTTCCAAATCCTGAGCACTGAACTCAAGTGCTTTTCCACATACATGAGCACTTGTAATCTGCCACAGTCCAACTCTGAGAGGTGCACACAGATGCAGAGTGTCGTTGCACCCTTGTGCATTATTGTCACGCCGGGCAGAGGCGTAGTGTGATCTTTCTTACTCCAGATAAAAGTTGTTTAAATGGCAAGCTATATGCAGTCGCCTCAGAGTGCCTCATCTGCTAAAACAAAATTTAAATAGCTGAACGAAAGGATTGTGAGCTCCCCAGGAGGGAAAAACGCAAACCCCGCGAAAGCGGGATGAAAAGAGCGGCAGGACCCGAGGGGAGCGGCGGCTGGATGCGCCGGCTGGAGCAGCCGTGCCCGCGGCGACGGGACTTGCTGTGACAGTCCCGGCACTTGCGGGCAAGGAGAAGAAAAGCAGCAGCTCAAGTGAGCCCGTCGGCTCGGGGACGTTCTTTAGAGGATAACTTTAGTATTTTTTTACACGTAAAATTACACGCATAAAATATAAACCCGTACCCGTGTATGTGTATATGCATGTATATTTTGCACTCCCAGCGTGGGGACCTTGATCACATCCGTGGGGACCTAGGTCGCATCCGAAGCTCTTCGATAAGTCCCAGACACACAGGGCTGCCGCTTCGGGCTGCCTACCGCAGAGGGCTGGGGAAGGAGCTCGGGGCCGGACCCCGCTCTCTGCCCCGCACAGGAGCTAACGGGGGTGGCCCCGATCCGGGCCTGCCTGGCGGGTGGGTTTTGGCCTGTTCGGCGGGTGATGGTGCTCCAGGAGATGCCCCCAATCCTGCAGCCCCCGGCTTGGCGCTCGCCGCCGGCCGAGGCGGCCGCGGGCAGCCCCAAAGCCCCCTCCGGTAGCTGTGGCTCCGGCCGCGCCGGGCGGTTGCGGTTCGACCGTGCTCAACCCGGGCCGGGGACACCCGCTCCCGAGCTGTCACCGAAATAACCCCCTGAAGCGCTTTGCTCCGGTCCTCTCCAGGAAAGAAAGAAACCCCGCGGCGGCGCTGGTTTTCTGTGTTTAAGTAACTTTAATAAAACGCCGCTTCCTTCGGCCAAGGAAAGGAAATTCGCTGTATACAAAATTCGGAATGGAGGAGAGCAGAGAAGCTCCCCGGGTGCCTGTGGGCTTCGTTCCGGATTTAATTACAAGTTCTCGCCGATAGTCAGACGTGGAAAATGTGTTAGAACTCAAAAAAGTAAAAAGCCAAGTGGCGCACCCGGCTGCCCGCGGGGCCCCCGCGCTGCCCGCCAGGCTGTTGCGGCCCGTGTGTATTTTCAGCTACCTCGGCAGCGTGGGACAACCCCGAGCGCAGAAGCCCGGTGCAAAGCCCCGCTACTGAGCTGCGGAGCCGCGCCCCCGCATCGCGGCCGCCGCCACCCGGCCCGGCCGCTCCGCGCCGCTGCAGCGCCCCGCGCGGCCACGGGGCGGCGTCGGCCCCTGCCGCTACCGCCCCCCCTCCTTGCCCCCCTCTATTTGCATACGCAGCGACGATTGGCTAAGGTTTTCACCTGCGTCACCTCTGGCGTCAAAAGCTCGCCGGCCAATGACTCGCCGGGTGCCGTGCCATTGGCTGTCTGCAGGGGTGTCAATCAGATGAAATTTGCATGCCGGGCGCGCCGCGGAGGGGCGGGGGGCAGCGCGGGTCCGCCGTGGGAGCTGGGCGGCCCCGGGGGAGACACAGCAGCGTCTGCTGGTCACACGGAGTCACTGCACGTAATAACGGCGCCACTCGTTAACGCCTCCCCAGCCTTGTGTGATGCTCTGCAGAGTGCCAGTTCTCTATTCCCACGCGTGACAAGTAACTGCAGCTGCCAGGCAGGCGTGTACGGGTTCCATGGGCAAAACTCGTACAGAAGCAGAATGACCCAGTGCTGAAATACACTCGCGTGTGCGTGTGTGGGGTTACGCGGTGGTCAGTTCCGTGTGCCCGGCTCCTCCGGCAGCAGGAAGCGGCACAGCCCTGGGCCCCTGTCGCCGCAGCTGGCACTGCACGTTATCCCCACGTCTCCCCATGGGATGTGAATCGGGGTCGCGGGTGATCCCCCGCCGTGCCCCGGCCTCTGCCCGCGGGAGAAACTCAAGGATGGGATGCTGCCTAACAGCCCTCCGCCAGAGAGAACTCCTCCGTGCGGAGCAGCGCCGAGCGTGGCTCCTGCAGCGAGAAAAATGACGCGGGGGTAAAAACAATCGGTGGCCGCTCACTTGTTGCACACACGAGACGCGGCGCATTTGGGCGAGAAGGCTCCGAGCTGACCCTCCCGGTGGGGACCAGGCGCCGGTGCCCCAGACCCGGCCGCCCACCACGCCAGCTTTGCTCCCCGTAGCCCCGGCGCTGGCCAGACGCCACGAGTCATGGCCGGGCGATGTCCGTCATCACGTCCTCTGACGTCACCTGTGACGAGCACCAATCAGCGGGCGGGCTGGGACAGAGCGGGGCCGGTGATTTACGCGCTTCGGGACGCGACTGGGGGAAAGAACCAAAAGCGCTACGGCGGGTCCCGCCGATCCCGTGCGCCCCCCGCGCTCCGCACGCTCGGCGCAGACGCGCCCCGGTGTTTTGGCGAGCGGAATTAGCGGCGGCTGCTCTGCGGGGGGTGGGCAGTAAAGTGGCCTTGGCAGCCGCTGAGGCCCCCGCCGGGCTGCCTTGCCACCCCCGGGGGTGGGTGAAAGGCAGGTGGCTTAGCGGAAGGCTTTTTATGCGTCTTTAAAAAAAAAAAAAAAAAAAAAAAAAGTGCTTCCTGCCCTTGTTTACGGCAGAAATAAGAGGCTGGAACAGCCCCCAGGAGGGGCTGATTGACATCACGAGGCAGGGGCCGTTTCGTCACGGGTGGGGGGTACAGAGGGCTGGAAACGAGGTCTCCCCGCCGCTCCTGCCGGGTGTTGCGTTTCCGCTGCGGCGGCGAGTTGATGCTTGAACTGCCCGAAACAACTCTAATTTTTTCCTCTATTTTTCCTTTTTCTTGCAAATAAAGTAAACACAAGAGGGCGTTTCGAGCCTTTGATCCACGTTCTGTACAGTAAGGAAAACAAACCGTGAACTTCAAAAGGGATGGAGGCATTCTGGGGTTAATTTCGCTTCCTAAACGGCTGAACACGGCAATAAATCATAATTTCCCTCCCCTCCAGGAAAGCGCTAATCGGAGGAATATGTACCCGAAGCGCCCCTCACCACTGGCAGCCTCAGAAACCGCGTAGGCTGTGATCTGACGGATCAAAATTCGTGCGGGAGATATTATAAATCAACAGGTTTAATAAATCTTTGCAGACGACGTCTCCACGGGGCCTGGGAAGGGGGCGGGGTGCGGAGGGGTGCCTGGCGGTAATACGGTACCGTGAAAATTCACTTCCTCGCAAGAATTGCATTAGGTAAACCTAACACCGAAATGTTGTCTGGCAATCTGTCTTGAAAAGGTTACAGCGTGTTAAAGATTCGGAAAGCTCCATAAAGCAGTAAAGATTATGAAATACAGCTTAAAGGTTTATCAAATGACTTCCCGTGCCGGGACAGGCTTTAAACCGAAGGCAAAAAAACCTGAAGCCTGTGATCTTTGCAGCCTTAGCCCATAAACGTGTTTGAGGAGGGATTCTGTTTTCTGCCGCTTTATAGTATCACTTCCCTAACACGTAATTTAAACCTGCATTTCAGGAGTCGATATCTGGTAGTAAAACTAATACCGGGCAATTAGACGTGGTACTTTAGAACCGCGTCGGGGTACAGGCGGTAGGAAGAGGTACCCACCCAAAACCAGGCGGCCAAGCTGGGGCTGGAGAATGGGGAAAGGTCCCCTAAATTGGGCTGTCCCCAGCCTCGAGGAGAGGTGAAACGACCCCGTTGCTGGCACCGGCAGCGGGTCGAAGGGGCACGGCAGCGCCGGGAGCCCCGCCGGGGAAGTGGGGGGGCTGACCAGCCGCGGGGCCGAGAGCCGCGGAGGCGCCTCCGGGCTCTCCCCTCGCCGGTTTCCGTCCAAGGTGTGCCCTGCCGTTCTGTCCACACGCACACACCGGCTCTGAATCACCCGGTGTTTTTAAGGGGGCTCTTTGATCTGGCCAAGTGTCAGAGTTCCGAAAGCCGGGACTCAAATAACACGTCGTTACGGCAAACAAATTTCTCCAGTCAGCTTTATGGTTTTATTGTCTATGGCACGAATAAACTTACGGAATTAGCAGGTTAGGAAAAAAAAAAAGGGGGGGGGGACGCGCAGAAACTTGCCTGAAATAAAGGACACATCTGTTTCCAGGAGAAAATACGGTAAAAAACACACACAGTCGCCACTGGCTGTATAGTGTATAGACAGGGGAAAACACCGTCTCTTATCTCTTAAGTAGCCCTTAAGTGTATATTTGCGTTTACAATAGGTTTTTTAATAAGTCGTTTTCTAGTAATCCGTGTTATGTCTATTTTGTAATACACATATACCAAAAAAAAGGCTTAATGTGTATATACAATCATATGTTCACAATTCCCTTTGCATGTGCAAGCAGGCACACTTAAAGCATAGACTACCATAAAATTTAAATAGAGGTAGATTTTTATGGGCTTGTGTATTAATAGGCTCTAATAAAATAAAGCTTACTGTGTATGTGTGTGGCATGTGTGCATATGGCTACACTTAACGTCCAGTTTTCAATTCGTTAGATAACCAGTGCAGGTAGTACTGAAGGGGGCATATATATAGATAGATAAATCCGTATACGTCTGTCTTTGTGTGCACACGTACTGAGACCTAGTTTCTGACCCGGGAAAACAATATATCACCTCTAGTATTTCAACAAGTAGTTTTGTTCTTGTGTCTTAAATATTTTGTGAGCCAGACTACACAACTGGAAATAATGGATTTTCTATGAGATATAAAAGAAAAATCCATCATCTTTCCCCCCCACCCCCCGCCATGAAAATGCTTTTGAAAATAAAACCGCGGGCATTAAATCGTTTCGTTCCCTGTTTGCACACACGCGTGCATACGCACACACACGCCTGCTGTCCTTTGTCCCGCGAGAGGACACCGGTGGGTGTTAAAAGACCCGATTTAGGAGCTTTCTATCCATAGGCTTAGTTTTCCCTAGGTTTTACGTACATATCCATTTTATGTGTTTGACAGATCAATATTTTGCATGTGTACCTGTACATTATATATGTAGACATATGTACATTTATGCATTTTTACATAGCAAGAAACGTTGATAAATTGGTTTAAGCCTCTTTCCGAAGGACCTTGGCGGACCCCCCGAGGCCAGTACCGGTGCGCAGAGGGGCGCGGAGAGGCGGCGCGATGGAGGTGGTGTGTGTGAGAGGGGCCGGGGGGAGAGGCAGCCCCGGCATAGGCGGGGGCCCGGGCTTTATTCCCTGCTGTATGCCGCAGCTTCCAGGCCCTTTAATAAATCCAAATATTTACCCTTTAGAGAAATGCTTTATGCGGCCGCATGAAGGCGGGTAACCTTTGACAAGAGCCGTCACATAACACTCCTCTGTAATGGACCACAGTGCGCGTACATCTAATTTATTGTGCTAAAAGTTATTGCAGGGGCTACGGGAGGGGGTCTCCAGACTACAAATAAGCGTTTTGCCACTGGGCGGAAAACACCGCCCCTGGGTCAGCCAGGCAAAGCCACGGGGTATCCGATTCGACCCCATCAACCATTCCATGTGATGCTGCTTTCATGCTTTTTGACGAAAAATAATACAACAACAAAACAAACCACCCGATACTGCAACGCGATCCCCCGGTAATACGCCAGGCGATATCTAGCACGCCTATCTGATAGAGGGGATCGTTTCCCCATGGGTCCCTCGGCAGGAAATCGTTCCCGATTAAACAGGGACAAGCGGAAAAAAACCCCGGCGCCCCGGCTGGTGACGGTGCCAACGCTGGTCCGGGGCCACCGGGAGCCCCGCGCCGGGACCGGCTGCGGTGCGATGCGGTGTCTGGGACACCACTGGCTGAACCGAGCCCCCGCTTGGGGTGAGAGCAGCCTAGGAGCCTTTTAAAACCCGTGCGGGCTAATAAGGGGAGACATTTCAAGCTGCCGCAGCGGCCCGGCAGCAGCACCCGTGGGGGCAGAGAGGAGGAAGCCCGGTGGGATATTACCCTGTTTGTTTTCCCTTTGATCCGTAGGAAATAGGTCCTGCACTGCGTGACCCATTAAACTAATAAGATTATAAAGATCAGCAAGAGGGGATGGGGTCGCTAATGGTTCCCATCTGGCCCAGATTTTCGGCGTTATTAAAAACGGCGAGGGGAGCGGGCTTGGGTTACAGAGCCGGGGTGAAAGCAGAGAGAGGGGGCAGCCGGGACCACACATCACACCAATTAGCGCGGCGGGGCGGAAGGGCCCGGGGAGCCGGAGGGGCGCGGGACGCCATAAACCACGGCGGGACATTTACGGCGTGTGGATCCCGCCGCGGCAGCGGACACCGCTCGCCTCCCCGCCCCGTTGCTCATGCATATGCAAGTAGCGGCGCCTCTATGCAAATCTCCGCCATGGCTCCACCTCGGGCGGTTCGCGCGGTGGGCGGGAGGCGGTGCCTGACGCTCATTTCAATAGCCCCACCCCCAGCGTGACGCCACAGGTGCGATCCTCCAATGAGAGCGAGCGTGTTCTCAGGTTGCTCCTTCGCACGCTCCCCGTTCTCCCCGCCTCTCCAAGGCACGCCCGCTGGCGGCGCTGGCCAGCCAATAGCAGCGCTGGATGCAAATGACCCGTGGGCGGTGCGCGCCGCGCCGCCGCGGATTGGTCGCGCAGCGCTGGCGATGAGCGGCTCCGCCAAACGGGGCGGGGGCGGCTCGCTATTGGCTGGCGGCGGGAGGACGGGCCTGCCCCGCGGCGGGGCGGGCGGATGACGGAGCGCGAGGCGTTCCGACCCCG